>OV050031.1:218874193-219089193 GCA_920105625.2 Clusia tigrina
CCTGGCTTTGGTGGTGCGCCGCTGTTCAACCGAAATTCGCATCTCCTGTTCGCATGTCCTTTGCGGACTGCTCCGCCTGCAGTTGTGCTTGTGTCCTGCAACAATTTCTTATTGTTAGCATATCGTTAGGAGCAAGTTGTAAAACTGTCTTCACACTCGTAAAAATATTCTTTTTATTAAGTTGCTCCGTTATGGAATTCGTTATTGGCATTTCCGTTTTGCCGCCGTTTTTTTCTCTTTGCCTTCTTTTGTTTTTTTTGTTTGTTTTTATTCCTTTTACTGCAGTTTCCTTTTAGTTGTCCCATCTGATCTGTGCAAGTCCTTCTTTTTTCTGTTTTCATGACATCATTTTTCGATATGTCTTTTTTAATTTATGGCTTCTTTTATGATCTCAGCAGCTATTTGTAGTGTACGAAATGGCTTTGTTTGACCTTTACTTAGTTCACTGGAGTCCTCATAGCCTTATCTTAAAGTAGCTTATCCTAAGGGACGAGTTACCAAACTATTCATTTATGCATTCAGAGTATTTCTCTCCTCGTATCTCCTCGATATATTTTTGAATTAAGCCTATTTTTCTGAGAATTATTTCTTTATCCTGTGTTAGATGATTACACAAATCCTTCTTTCGCTTCTGCATTAGTGCTGGGGATGATTCCAGGACGATTTTCGTGGTCTCATCTTCTTCCCTGCAAAACCTGACAACTTCATTAGAGTAGATTCCCAGTGTTGTTAAGGTAATAATTCAACCTATAATGCCTTGTTAGAATTCCCGTCCTGCATTAAGGCAGGACTCCCATATCTTTCTATCTTTAAGGCCTTCTCAATGACCTACAATAGTTATATATGCTTTAATGCCTCTTTTTGGCGAAGCTGTTCGATGGTGTCCTATCAATTTTGAGAATATAGTTCAAGGTGTGGCTTTGTGGTTCCCATATAACTGAGTCTACTATGGAAGTCACTGAAACTAACTTAGAGTACTATCGTAGTGTACAATGCAAGACCAAATTGTTTCCATTTAAAGCTGAGACTACTCCGTTTGGAAGCTAAGAAGAGAAACTGAGAGAAAGTCTTTAGAATGATATACAAATTATTCATATCTCTTGAAAGAGAATGCTTTAAGAATTTGATCTGATGGAGTCACTCACATATATCATTATACTTCAATGGATGTCTTGTAGTCGGGGTGCTATAAATGACTACTTGTTCCGACAAACAAAATATATATATACATATAATTCATATGGATAAAATTGATGGAACAATCGCTTGTCAAATCCAAAATGCCTTAAAAAACAAACGGAAATGCGAAGAAAGCGAGAGATAAGACTGTGAATAGGTGCCAAGAAGACTGTCATTCATCATCATGTGAGTAGGTTCCAAGAAAACTATCATTCATCATCATGTGAATAGGTGCCAAGAAGACTATCATTCATCATCATGTGAGTAGGTTCCAAGAAAACTATCATTCATCATCATGTGAATAGGTTCCAAGGAGACTATCATTATATCAAGGAGAAGGGTTAAAAAAATACAAATACTCGTAGGTATGAAAGAAAGGAGGAAGCGAAATATCTGTATATTTTTCTACATAAGAAACTGATCATCTCTTACTCAATTTTCTTCTTTCTTTCCTGTAGAATGAAATAACCAGTCGTATCGTCTCAGAGACACAAGCGATGCATCCTCAAAGTATGCTTACTCTATGTAAAGAGAGTTTCTCAAAATTATTCTGTCTCAATAATGTGACATTCAAAGAAATTCAGCCTACTTTTAGGCTGTATGGATTTCATCTCTTGACACGATGCAACAGTTGGTTTCGGCTCGTTTTATAAATTGATGGGATTAATTTTGAAATCAGGAATCAGGATATAAAAAGAAGAAATGGCATAGAGAAAGGGGAGTTAGGATAGAAATATAATGGTTAGGATAGAGATAAAAGAGTTGAAACAGATAGACAAGAGTTAGGTTAGAAAAAGAAAGGGTTTAATTGCAGATAGAAGAGTGAGACTGTAGATAGAAGAGTTAAGATAGAGATGGAAGAGTTAGGATAAAGATAGAAGAGTGTACGTTGGAGGTAGAAAAATAAGGATAGATATATAATAGTCTGGATACAGAGAGAAAGGTTGGGATAGAGATAGAATAGTTAGTATAGAAATATAATAGTTTGGATATATACACAAGAGTTGGGATAGGTGCAGAAGAGTTTGGTAGGTACAGAAGAATTGGAATGGAGATAGAAGAGTTAAGATACAAAAATAAGTAATAAGATAGCGATAGAAGAGTTAGGATAGGGAAAGAAGATAGCTATAGAAAACTAAGGATGGAATAGAAGACTTAGGATGAAATATAAGAGTCGGGATTCAGAAGAATTAGGTTAGAAATAGAAGAGTTCGTATAGAGATATAAGAGTTGAGATGGAGATAGAAGCGGTAACACCCAGAACAGCCTACTGACGTAATTTCCAATTGATATCCGGGAGGATTAACCGTTTCACCGTGAGGTGGGTTTTGGTGGGTGGAAGTCTCACACTGACATGAGACTTTTAAAGCTTTTCCCCACAATAAAAAAGGAGATAGGAGAGTTAGAAATGAAAAAGATAAGTTAGGATAGCGTTAGAAGAGTTCGGACAGTGAGAGAGAGAGAGAGAAGATTTGGGACAGGGAGATAGAGAAGAGTTAGGATGGAGATATAAGAATTAGAATAGAGATGAAAGAGTTGTTATAGAGGTAGAGGAGTTAGGATAGAAGAGTTAAGATAGAGATAGAATAGTTGGGAAGGAGATAGAATAGCTGTGAAGGAGATAGAAGAGTTGGGATGGAGATAGCAGAGGTGGGATGGAGAGTTGTTGTTAGAAATAGGAGAGTTAGGATACAAATACGAAAGTTGATATAAGAAGAGTTTGGATAGAGATACAAGAGTTAGGATGGGGACTGAAGAGTTAGGGTTGAGGTAGAAGAGTTAGGATAGGGACATAAGAGTTAGAATAGAAACAGAAAAGTAAGGATAGACATAGAAGAGTTAGGATGGAGATAGAAGAGATAGAATGAGTTGGAAGAGTGACGATAAGGATAGAAGAGTTAGGATATAGATTGAAGATTATGATATATAGATATAAGTTAAGTTGAAGAGTTGGGATAGAGAGAGGAGAGAGAAGAGTTGGGATAGAGAGAGGAGAGAGAAGAGGAGGGATAGAGAGAGGAGAGAGAAGATGAGGGATAGAGAGAGGAGAGAGAAGAGGAGGGATAGAGAGAGGAGAGAGAAGAATTGGGATAGAGAGAGGAGAGAGAAGAGTTGGGGTAGAGAGAGGAGAGAGAAGAGTTGGGGTAGAGAGAGGAGAGAGAAGAGTTGGGGTAGAGAGAGGAGAGAGAAGAGTTGGGATAGAGACAGAGAGAGAAGAAGAAGAAGAAGATGATGAAATATTGGGATAGAGATAGATAAGTTAGGGTGGATCTAGATTAGGTAGGATAGATATAGAAGAGTTTGGATAGAGATAGAAGAGTTAGAACTGTAAGAAACTAGGTAGGACACAGAAAGAATGGTTAGGACAGAGATAGAAAAGTTAGGATGGAGATAGATAAGTTAAGATATAGCTATATGAGTTAGGTTAGAGATTGAAGAGCTGAAACATATAGAGAAGAGTTTGGTTAGAGAGAGAAGGGTTAGGATAGAGACAGTTAGGTTGACTACTCGTCAAAAAAAGGCGCACTTAGTCTTGGATTGGCCATTTCTGATACCGCATGTGACACAAGTCCCATTTCCTTTCAGATAGAAATAGAAAAATTTTGATATATATTGCATTGCAACAGAAAATTTTGATATAACTGTTAGACTCACTTATACAGTTGGCTGTATAAGTGAGCCTAAAAGAGTCCCTGAATGAAAGTCGCTTAAAACCAGTTCAACATTCATCAACATGTTTACAAGTTGCATCATTGTCCCCAAATCCAGCCGAAGAATAAATTTCCCTACCGAAGAATAAATGTCAAATCCTGTCAAAAGTGTGGCATACTTTTCTGCGTTCACATTGGAATATTGACACCAGAGACAAGTAATAAAATTGTTCAATGCGGGCCAAAAGTGCAGCATACTTTTCAGCGCTTACAGGAAATAATATTAAATAATATAAAAAAAATATGACAATTTAGTTTAAAATATGTCATTTTAGTTTTAAAATATGCCATTTTGGTGTAAAATATGTCATTTTAGTTTAAAATATGACAATTTAGTTTCAATAAACATTTTTTTTTATCCCATCTTTTGAGAGAATTTTATGTGGCTACGTGATATGGCAGATTCATAGCTTGATGAGTAGAATAGCTTCGAAGGGGAAGGGGTCGTGACCATGTTCGTGCTGTGTCAGTGAACATTCAAAGTTGTCACACACGTATTTGCCGCCTTCTTTTAACTGCCAGTGAATTTTTTAAAAATTTCATTCAATTTTTTCCTCTTTTTGCCTGCCAGCTGCGGACAAAATTGTAAAACAAAATGCATTTCCTGTAATTTCCCACGTAACTCACTTGTGTTCGACACGCCCACAAACTCTAAAGTAATTTTGTAACTTATCTTTGTGCGTCAACTCTGCGCACAAAAAACAATTGCACACGAGCGTACGAAACGAAATGAAACGCAAAATGCAAACAACACAAGGACTTCCTTTGCTTCCTTTGCCTCGTTTGCCTGCTTGGCCTCCTTTGGTTCCTTGGCTTCATGGTGCTGCCACTGTTGCTGGTGTTGCTGCTATAGTTGATGTTGGTGGTGTTGGTGGTGTTGGTGGTGTTGGTGGTGTTGCTGCTATAGTTGATGTTGGTGGTGTTGCTGCTGTAGTTGCTGTTGGTGGTGTTGGTGGTGTTACTGCTTCCTGGGCAAAAGTTGAAAGTTGAACGTCTCGCAAATGCAGCGCCAATGCCCCCAGAAAATGGGTTTGAGATAAATGCATTTGTTTGTGGGTGTGTGTGGGTGTTGGTGTGGTTATGTGTGGGTGTATGAGTGTGTGTGTGGTTATGTGTTTGTGAGGTTGTGCATTGCCGCAAATGCGTTTTCCTTGTTGGCTGCTGTTACTATTGTAAACTTGAGGAAATCTCTGATTTGTGCTGCTGCTACTGGAGCTGCTGCTTCTGCTGATACTGCTGCTTCTGCTGCTACTGGATCTTCTACTATCCTGTCGGTGTTGTTGTTGTTGCTTTCGCTGCTGCAACTGTTTGTCTGTTGCTCGCTATTTGCGTAGCGCTCTGCTGACTGCGTTCGTGTTGAATTGAACACCATAAACTGGCATGCCGGCCCCTTCTCCTCCAACCCCACTCAACCCAAGTCCTTGTGCGTGGGAATTTATTGTTTGGCAAGCATTGGCGCACTTTTGATTTGGCTTTTCGTAGCAGTGTGGTGGGCACGTACATATCTGTTTGAGTGTGTGTGTGTGTGTGTGTGTGTGTGTGTGTGAGTGTGCTGCTGCTTGCAGTGCAACTAAACGCAAATGGGAAAAGTTGCTCGTGCTTCGTTTACGATGCGCTCTCGCAAATGTATCTGCTGAATGTGTATTTATGCGTTTAGCTATTGTGCTGGTGCTTGTTTGCTGGCTTGGTTGGTTGTTTGGCGTTGGTGGTGTGGGTTCCTTGAACTTGTGGCAAAGGATTTTCCTTGCCGTCCTGCACTGCCTGCCTGCTGCTGGTCCCCCGTCCGCCTTCTGTTCGTGCAAATGCAGTCAATGCAAGAATTTTACAGTCTTTATCTTCATTTTGCTCATTTCGCTCGCATGACAGACGATATTTATCTGCAACGTTAAATTTACTCAAGAAAATGTTGCTTGCTTTTCATAATTTTCGCCTCGGGCCAAATGTGCGCCGCCTCTCTCTCTCTGCCTGCCTTCTTGTCAGCCTTCTTGCCTGCCTTCTTGTCAGCCTTCTGGGCTGCCTTCATGCCTTCTTGCTTTGCTTGTGTCCCTATCTCCCGAACTTCTTATTGTCATTTAGTTTACGTGTCTTTCGTATGGAAATTTTTGCGAATTTCCATTTCATTACCTTCAACTTCGAATGAATTTTTTACAATTTTTTACAATTTTTTACAATTTTTTTTGTCATCATTTTTTTCGAAGTTTTTCCACATAGTTTTATCATCAGTTTTGTTGGTTGTTTTTTTTGGTTTGTTGTTGGCAGTTGCGTTTTTCCGCTCGCTTTGTCTTTTATTGAACTGTTTGCATTGCACACATGCCACGATCTCTGTGATAATTTTGCATTTGTTCTCATATTCCAGCTCACATTTCATAATTTTTGTGCTTTCCAAGCAGTTTAGCATTTCGCAGGATGCACGGGGACACCGTCTGCCAACAGGAGACATTGTGCATTCGTGCATTTTTATGCCCTCGCCTTTGAATGTCATGTGGAATTTGCCACTTTCGACGAGGAATTTGATTTGGCTTAAAAATAATTACCAATTTCTGTCGAACATCTTACGAAGAATTCATTTTTGGTGGACTGTTTCATACTCTATTTTCAACTCAATACTCAATACTCTGGGATCACGCTACAAGATTACAATTCTAGGACATACTGGCATAGAACAGAACGAGATTGCCGACGAACTTGCAAGGAAGGTGGCTGCCGAACCCTTCTGTGGTGTAGGAAAAGCTGTTCAACCAGTTTTGGACTGATGAGGCACACCTTAGGCACAAGTACTGGGTGATACCCAGGGGGGTATAAAGTATCATAGAGTCTAAAGTATCAAAGGGTCTGATGTATCAAAGGATCTAAAGTATCAAAGGATCTAAAGTATCAAAGGATCTCAAGTATCAAAGGATCTCAAGTATCAAAGGATCTAAAGTATCAAAGGGTCTGAAGTATCAAAGAGTATAAAGCATCAAAGAGTCTAAAGTATCAAAGGGTCTAAAGTATCAAGGGGTCTAAAGTATCAAAGGATCAAAAGTATCAAAGGATCTAAAGTATCAAAGGGTCTAAAGTATCAAAGGGTCTAAAGTATCAAAGGATCTAAAGTATCAAAGGGTTTAAAGTATAAAAGGGTCTAAAATATCAAGGGGTCTAGAGTATCAAAGGGTCTCAAGTATCAAAGGGTCTAAAGTATCAAAGGGTCTAAAGTATCAAAGGGTTTAATGTATCAAAGAGTCTAAAATATAAAAGGGTCTAAAGTATCAAAGGGTTTAAAGTATCAAACGGTATAAAGTATCAAAGGGTCTAAAGTATCAAAGGGTCTAAAGTACCAAAGGGTCTAAAGTACCAAAGGGTCTAAAGTATCAAAGGGTCTAAAGTATCAAAGGATGTCAAGTATCAAAGGATCTAAAGTATCAACGGGGTTTAAAGCATCAAAGAGTCTAAATTATCAAAGGGTCTCTAAGTCTCTCTAAGAACAATTTAGGCTGATGACAGGCCTATTCACAGGAACTCACATACGGTGAGGTTGGGGGTCACTTCGGACGGCTCTTGCAGCTTATATGTGGCGGAAGAGTAGACGTCCTTGGATCTGCTGACACAATGACTTCAAGCACACCCGCAGGTAATACTTGGGATTCTTCCAAGGTTCTGCTAGTGATGTGACACCTCTGGAGCCAAAAGTTGTTATCACGTTTATCCAGAGGATAGGACTCAAAGATGTACTTTGAACCTCTGGGACTCAAAGATGTACTTTGAACCTCTGATGGGAGCACAACAGATCGTAAGGTCGCGGTGCATTTACATGCCCGAGACAATAATAAATAATAATATTGTCCTTTTCTTTATTATGTAAATTCAGTTGAATGTTAGCGTGGTGTAACATGTTATAATGCAACATCCTAGAAGTAGGCTACACTCTGTGGAATGTGGTTATATTGTTGTATTGATTTTTTTAATGGAATTGAAAGCTTTTTATGCGTTATTGAACCCACATGTCCTTCAAGAGTCTCCATTGTATCCACAAGAAGTGACCGTGTGGAGTGGATTTCATGCCGGATTGCATGATTAGACCGTGGTTTTTCGTGGATGAAAATGATCGGCATGTTATGGTCAAAGGAGTTCTTCGCTATCGTGCCCTGCTGGAAGACTATCTAGCATAGAAATAGGAAATATCTATTTTAATTATAGAAATCTCACATATCTCACAATGTTTTTCCCTTATCTTAGATATCTTTCATATCTGGCGTTGCACTGCTATCTCGCATGTCCCTGATATCTCGCATATTTCTGATATCTCGTATGTTCCTGATTCTCGTATTGTTTCTCTCACATTTGCCATATCTCTGATATCTCCCACATCGGTCCAATTTCGTATATCTACCATATCTAGCATATCTTCATTTCATTTCCCATAGTATCTTAAATGTTTCGCATAGAGATTCTTATCTCTCTCTTAATATATACAAATCTCATGTCTCTCAAAATAAAATCTCATCTCTCATGTCATCTCACAATATTTTTCTCTTATCTCAAATATCTTTCATATCTGGCATGTCTCTGATGTCTCGCAAGTCTCTGTTATCTCGCATGTCTCTGATATCTCGCAAGTCTCTAATATCTCCCATGTCACTGATATATCTCGCATGTCTCTGATGTCTCGCAAGTCTCTGATATATCTCCCACGTCTCTGGTATCTCGCACTATTTCTATATCTCGTATTGTTTCTCAGAATATCTCTGATATACTCGGTTATTGGACAAACTTCGCATATCTCGCATTTATTTCATATCCTTCATGGTTCCAATAACTCTCAATGTTTCTCATCCTTTTCTTCAAAGTGTGGATTGGATCTCCTTGAAAGTGTTGATTGATTGAAATATTCTAGGACTTTTGAATCCTGACAGAAAATTTTAACTCAGTTGCCAAAGAGAATTGAACGACTTCTTCAGCTGGGAACTTTGAATCCACTGTGCCAAACAGTGCCGAATCACATGAAGTGAGCTACTTCGGAATGATTCAATCCAGGGAAGACTTCTTTGGGATTATGATGGTGATGGTGATGGTGATGGTAATGGTGATGATGATGATAATGAGAATGGAACCCAACAATTCCATAACTTGCTTAAGACATTTGCTCTTGAAGGAATACTAGAAGATGTGGAAGCGTCATTATGTTGAAGTTAGTTTCAAAAGTGATTTATACCATGTTGTTGTAGTTGTTGTTGTGGTTGTGTTGGCTGTTGTTGTTGCAGTTGGCATCGCTGTTCCTTTGGCTGTTGTTCCTTTTGTTGTTGTTCCTATAGTTGTTGTTGTTCCTATAGTTGTTGTTCTTATAATTGTTGTTCTTGTAGTTGTTGTTCTTGTAGTTGTTGTTCTTGTAGTTGTTGTTCTTATAGTTGTTGTTCTTATAATTGTGGTTCTTATAGCTGTTGTTCTTGTAGTTGTTGTTCTTGAAGTTGTTGTTCTTATAGTTGTTGTTCTTATAGTTGTTGTTCTTATAATTGTTGATCTTGTAGTTGTTGTTCTAATAATTGTTGTTCTTGTAGTTGTTGATCTTATAATTGTCGTTCTTGTAGTTGTTGTTCTTGTAGTTGTTGTTCTTATAATTGTTGTTCTTGTAGTTGTTGTTCTTGTAGTTGTTGTTCTTATAATTGTTGTTCTTGTAGTTGTTGTTCTTATAATTGTTGTTCTTGTAGTTGTTGTTCTTGTAGTTGTTGTTCTTATAATTGTTGTTCTTGTAGTTGTTGTTCTTGTAGTTGTTGTTCTTGTAGTTGTTGTTCTTGTTGTTCTTCTTCTTGTTGTTGTTCTTCTAGTTGTTGTTCTTATAATTGTTGTTCTTGTAGTTGTTGTTCTTATAATTGTTGTTCTTATAATTGTTGTTCTTGTAGTTGTTGTTCTTATAATTGTTGTTCTTGTAGTTGTTGTTCTTGTAGTTGTTGTTCTTGTAATTGTTGTTCTTATAGTTGTTGTTCTTATAGCTGTTGTTCTTGTAGTTGTTGTTGATGTTCTGTTTGCTGTTGTCGTTCTTGTGTTTTTGTGGCTCTGCATTCTGTTACTCTCAGGAATATGTTCCTGTTTTCTGTTGCTCTGCGTTATTTTACTGTCAGGATTCTTTCGTAAAGCCACGTTCATGCATTCGTCATCATCAAAACCACCACCACCACCACCACCTGTTCTTCCACCCAGGTAGACTACTATTTTAATGCTTAATAAGGCTCATATCCAGTGCTGTAAATAGGAATTCCACCTGTGCATAATTTTCGCTCCTTCCATATTAATTTCGCCGACCGCCACGTCACAGAGTGCGGTTCGTTGGAAGCCGGCAAAATTAACTGGAAAATTTTACACACTCTATTAACGGAGTAGGGTGTGGGGTTGTGGGAGGTGGTTTCAGCTAACGGGATTAAGCAGACGACGCCGCTGCACTCGAATTGGACCATTAGTTCTGACGGCATTAGTTAACGTTTTCATGGCGCGAAAGCGCGCAGACAGACACTAAAACAGCCAAAATACTTAAATTATATAAAACGAACACCACAGACAGACGGACGGACAGACATACAGACTGATAGTGTTGTCATTATTTCATGGAGGTGGAGAGAAAATGCTTGCATGTGGCAATGAGCCACACAAATACCACGCCACATTCGCGCTCGTAGCTTCCTCGGAGAAGACCAACAAGGAACGCCGCGTTCCCACGACACTTTGCGCTGTGCGAATTATGCATGTAATAAAACCGGTGAATCAACACACGCCCCCCACCCCATTTCCCCTCGTTGCCGCTGTGCACACCAGTCCGTCCGTCCGTCCCACCGTCCTGTCCACAGTCGCTCGGTTTTAACTTAAGTGCATTAACATAAAGTGGCAATAGTTTGCTGCTGCCTCCCACTGCCCCACCCCCGTGCGCGTAAACGTATAAATTCACGTGCAGCGCCGCGCTCCCACGCTGATGAGTGCAACGACACCGCGTCGACACAATCGACAGCCACGTCTCCGATAGTGGTGCAGATACGCCAGTCAGCAGACAGGCGGCACACCGCGGACGGACGGACGGACGGACACCAAAATGCTGACGGGTTCGGGTTCTCAGCTGTAACGGCGAAAGCCTGATTACTATTTTTCGGGTATAACACTTTCGCGATACGATGCATTCAATGGTGGGTGAGGGAGTGGTGCTGTACACCCACCCTCACCCCACCCCCTTCCTCTCTGTATTAATATGTTGCAGAATTATTTAGTTTCGCAACACTTTTCGCCAGGCAGGAGGGTGTGTGCAGGCAGGTGGTTGGCTGCAATTGTTGTTGCCGTCGCAGCCGCATCAGGAGTTGCAGTTGCCGCCCGCCCGTTCCCCATTATTTTGGTCTTATTTTGGCGGGTTTAATTTCCGTTCCATTCATTCCGCTTTAACTTATTCATGGCACGAGACTCCGTGTGCGGAACTTTATGCATTTCATGGTGGATTTACGCGACAAATGGCAATTTTTCTTATTTGTGTGGCAAAGCGCGCTCGCAGCTAGTTCCGACTGGCGGCAGGAGGCGGAAGCGTACTCGCACGGTGGTGCATTTAAGGCTCAGAGCCGTGTTCAGCCGCCAGAATACTCCCTCTGCGGCGGGGCATTAAATACTTCGGGCCTTTGCCCTCTGGAAAGGCTCAACTAAATTCAAGTGGATTGTTGTAGTGTCAGTGGGTTCTTCAGAGGAGAGTATGAGACTATAAGCAAAATTTTCAATCTATGATCCTTTTTGTCACTCATGCAGTGCTGGAAATAAAATCCTGAAAACTTTGGTTGGAACACATGGCTACAAAGATTGATGAATATTTCCTAAACCTACAGTAGCCTGTTTTCCAACTAGAAGAGAGTGGCATTCGTAGTGAGAGAAAAGAGATCTTCAGAGATCATTCTTGATCGCCTGTTCAATTTCCATTCATGCCTTGCTCAGAGACACAGTCGGCGGTGTGATACGCCATATTTTTCTCGTCCTTCTGACGTCATCTTGTAAATAAGATCAAAAGCTTCCTCATTTATATTGTAGCAATTAAAAACAGGAATTAATAAACAAAATTTATAATTATAATAAATATAATTAAAAAAATTTAATTAAATATTGAAAACAGAAAAAAAATTACTTCAACAGAAATTTTGATAAAAATAAGAGTTTAAAAAATGATAAAAAATAAATATAAATAAATATAAAAAATACTGTAAAAAAAAAGAATAGTAATAACATTAAAAACACAATCCACAATAAATAATTATATACACACTTTAGTTATAAAAATAGAGATTTTATTTATTGTTTTAATTATTTATTATATTTGCAATAATTATAAATAATTAAAATGCATGATAATAGAGCAAAATACTCGTGTAAACAAAACCTTCCAAATACAAAACAAAGCTTATTTAATAAAATAAAAAAATAAAAATGTTAAATCAAGTTAAATAAATATAAATAAAAATAAAATAAAAAAAAATTAAATAAAAATATAATAAAAAAAACATTCCTAAACCAAGTTAAATAAAAATAAAATAAAATAAAAATAAAATAAAAAAAATTAAATAAAAATATAATAAAAAAACATTCCTAAACCAAGTTAAATAAAAATAAAATAAAAATAAAATAAAAAAAAATAAATAAAAATATAATAAAAATAAAATAAAAATAAAATAAAAATAAAATAAAAATAAAATGAATATAAAATAAAAATAAAAATAAAATAAAAATAAAATAAAAATAAAAATAAAATAAAAATAAAATAAAAATAAAATAAAAATAAAATAAAAATAAAATAAAATAAAAATAAAAAAAAAATAAAAATAAAATAAAAATAAAATAAAAATAAAATAAAAATAAATTAAAAATAAAATAAAAATAAAATAAAATAAAAATAAAATAAAAATAAAGTAAAAATAATATAAAAATAAAATAAAAATAAAATAAAAATAAAATGAATATAAAATAAAAATAAAATAAAAATAAAATAAAAATAAAATAAAAATAAAATAAAAATAAAATAAAAATAAAATAAAAATAAAATAAAAATAAAAATAAAATAAAAATAAATTAAAAATAAAATAAAAATAAAATAAAAATAAAATAAAAATAAAATAAAAATAAAGTAAAAATAATATAAAAATAAAATAAAATAATTAAATAAAAAAAACATTGTTAAACCAAATTAAATAAAAAATATAAAATAAAATAAAAAAATTAAATAAAAAAAATAAAAAAAACATTAATAAATGTTAAATCAAGTTATTAAAAAATATAATGAAAAAAAATGTAATAAAAAAATATTATAAAAAAATTATAATAAAAAAATATAATAAAAAAAATATTATAAAAAAATATAATGAAGAAAAATATCATTAAAAAAAAAAATTTAATGACAAAAAAATTAAAAATAAAATAAAATAAACAAAATAACAAAAAAAAAAAATATTAAAAAATAAAATAAAAAAAATAACAAAAAAAAAAAAATAAAAAAATAAATAAAATTTAAAAAATATAAAACAAAAAATACAAAAAAATATTTATTAAAAATTTTAACTAAAAAAAAAATATTTAAAAATATAATACTTGATAACTAATAAAATAAGTTTACAACTAAAACTAAAAATTAAATAAGATTTTTTTTTTAAACAAAATATAAAAGATTAAAAATAGAATTTTTAATACTTAATAAAAAAGTTAATAATTGAAATAACTCAAAACACGTTCCACACATTCCACACTTTCCACACGTGCGATTACAGCTTGAAGTTCTATGGCTTTCTTTGAAACTGATCCCAAAAGTATGCAATACAAAACTACAAAAAGTATTACGAATTAGGATTGGAGTGAAACAGGTTTTAACGAAATAACAGTGCGACGAGGATCGCCGAGTGGTTTTCCGGGAATCAGTAAATCGTTCAAAGTAAAATAAGACATGGTGCTAAAATGTCAGTTACTCCCAATGCTGGTGAGAGGGAATGAATAGAAGCAGATGCAATTAAAGAGATCATCCCCCTACCATCACTACAAATATTACTATAAAAAATTCTAAAAATAGAATATGTTTTTGTTGGTATAATTGGTTTTTAAAGGCCTTCCCTGAGAAATTTGGTACCAACCAATTCTATTTTTGTACTTAGTTTTGAAGTATAAAGCTCAAAAATCATCGTATATAGAATTATGTAGTGTATTCACATAAGACTAATTCAGCTTGCTTACTTTCGGCGGGGTTGGAATGTGTGCTTTGATCTGGGTCGACGAGTGCCCAATTGTTCAGCACGGTATACACTCAGGCATTTCATTTTGTCCAGAAGTTGGGTGAGGCTGCCACAACTTGGTTAATATGAAGTATTTTCTCGTTGAAAGGATGTGACAAACTAGCGCCAGTATTTCAGTTCGATTCTATTGCTTTTTCAGAGAGATTATAGAGGATATTTGAGAAGTTAAACTGATCTGAGCTATCTGCTGTTTCTGGTTTGAAAGGATCTTTAGTTATTGGAGTGATAGAATGGAACTCCTAGACTCCGTCCTAGTCAGTATCTTCATCAGAGGAAATGTTGGAAAATATACGACGGGGTACGTATCACTCAATAGTGTGAGATATTTCCTCACTAAAACTGCATCTTCCTAACCTAACAGTTACGTTAAGCCAACAATGGCCTGATAGCGAATTAGGAAGGGTAATAAACTGATATCCATAAAGAGAACTACTCACGGTTTGAGCTCCTTAGTCATATAGGAATTTGTTTTTTCGTGCAGAGAGGGTAAAAATGCCTGTCGCATCATCAAAACTGTCGTCACAGATTTGGTATGTGAGGATTGCACTCATTAAAACATCCCCCGTACTCACTAAAACATCCTCCGAACTTACTAAAACAACCCCCGCACTCAATAAAACTGCCCCCCCCTCCTTCGCTGAGAACTTCTCTCCACCCTGGAACCTTTTTTATATTTCCTTCAAGGAGATTCTCATTTCGTCCCTATTGGACTCTCAAATTATTCCTGCGTCCAGGTCCCGCTTTTTCCGCCGGAGCGCATTTTCCACAAATTTATGTCAAATAGGAATGAATAAAAGTAGATGCAGTTAAAATTACCATTACGCAGAGTCTGTATTTGAGCTCCTTGCCATCCTTTTTCTATTATCTTCTTATATTATTAATAAACTCAGTAATGATAAGAGAATTAAGGATTCCCGCACACATGCATACCTGGCATACTACTCTATAATAGAGCACCCTGAAAGTAGGCAATAGTTTTGTGTATTTCAAAGGAATAACACCAGTATCGCCGCAATTAGTGAGCTTAGGTTTGTGTATATAACTGCTATAATACCAGTAATTGACAAACTAGAGAGCCTGTTCTAGGTTCCATCATGTACGCTCCTTTTGTTTCACATAATGAGCTAAAACAAGCTCATCAGTTCTTACATCCAGAAACTACTTACAAGTTGTTCCTTTGCGGCTGCTAAAACGTACTCTCTGCCTTCCCGAAACCAACTCCTTCAACTCGTAATCAGATTTTTCCTCTGCTATCATATTTCTTCATTTTTTATTTTTAATTTATTTTTGTTCTACAAACTTTTCCTAATTGAAATTTAAATGAATATAAATTGAAATTGTACGCGCGGCTCTGACTCCTCCTGCCCCGCAAATAGTCCTCGTAATGTATTCAGCTATCCGTGCGCACAGGACTTCTTTGGTCCTCCATAGCACAATCGTGTGTATTCTTGCGGTTATTATGTTTCTTACGAGATTTTAATTATCCTCCCGAATGAGATGATGGTCTTATTTGCATGGCAATGCAATTCGCAGCTTCGGCTATGGAAGATTACCACCTGCGCGGAAGTTTTGGGCAAATAAATTTGCACGAGCGCCGCAAGAAAGTTTATAATCAGCGAGAATTAACGTGCAAATTAATGGGATTATAGCTAATTGGGGGTGGAAATGGAAGATTTTACTTCACCATCGCTCAGTAGCAGGAAAAAAAGTTCATTAACATTTCGCGTTTGACGTAAGGAGGGGGTGTATCAAGGATGATGAGTCATGGATGAGTCAAGAATGAGTAAGGAATGAGTCAAGGATGAGTCAAGAATGAGTCAAGAATGAGTCAAGGATGCGTCAAGAATGAAGATATCAACTTTAATTCTGATTATTAGGGAATTTATTCAATGAAATTTAAAACCATTTTTTGTTTGGTTGCTGTTGTTGTTGATCCTTGACGAGATTTCTGCGCTCGACCCTCGCGTTTATTTTCTATTTGTTTTCGTTGCTGCTGCTCAAAAGTTCAAGGGTACACTTTTAAAGGGATTAAATAATACGCGTGTTCTGTTCGTACCCCCTGCATTTTTCTTTCTCTTTCGTGGTGTTTGGCTCCTTTTTTTTTGTTTGTTTCATTCTTTGCAGTTGACACCAATTCAGAGTCAATCGTTAACCGCATGAAATTGTATTTGGAGCACCCTTGAAAATGACAGAGCTCCAGTAGAAACAGCAACAACAACAACCCCCTTAGTAGCTGAAGCAGCTGCAGAGCAGTTACATTTACTCTTACATGTTCCACTAACGTCACTCAGTTTCAATTTCATCAAATGCAGAGATTAATGTCACGCTGAGTGGGGGTGCACTCTTATATTATGCTGCTGCATGTGGCTGTTGTTACACCCGTTGTTGTTGTACTCGTTGTTGTTACATCCATTGTTGTTATACCCGTTGTTATTCTCGTAGTTGTTGTTCTACTCAGCGTTGTTGTCTCCACTGCTTCAAAAATTTAAGTAATTTTTATACATTTCTTCTCTACATTAGTGAATCTGCTCCTTAGTTTGAAAAGGAAGTCATATTGTTATTAGTTTCCTTCACTTATTATCAGATGCACCTTCCCTCCCATTCCCTGCCTTCCATAGATCCACAGTGCTCCTCTGCTTAATTGTATTCCCTTTGTGCATTGCTATGTCATCATATCACGTGATAATAATATAAACACAAGTCTGTCTGTCTGTCTGTCTGTTTGGGGGTCTGTCTGGCAGCAAGTCGTGTGTAGCAAGCTCATTCTTCATAATGCCACTAAATTATTCTGGAAATTAAAAAGTCCTTCGTCCTCATAATGGCGCGACTATAAAGTGTGAATTATTGAAACAAGGATTTGCTCTTGCAACACATTTCTTTTAGGAACTGTTTATAGAACAGAATAGAGACTGGAGAACATTTGGTGGCAAAGTCCTGATTCGATTGCAATATAAAACCTCAACGACATAATGCAGAAGTCTAATTTTAGTCTTATTGAATATTTTCGTTTGGTCATTATCCTTCGGTAGTGGCTTTCAGTGCAATCGAATTTGTCCATGTAAACATGTAAAAGATTGTTGTTGAGGTTTTTATATAT
The DNA here is from genome assembly GCA_920105625.2 of Clusia tigrina. Taxonomy (NCBI): domain Eukaryota; kingdom Metazoa; phylum Arthropoda; class Insecta; order Diptera; family Clusiidae; genus Clusia; species Clusia tigrina. Next base: position 218,891,443 of record OV050031.1, read on the forward strand.
TGATAAAATTGTGTTTTTTTTATTCATATCTAAACATGACTAAACCTTAAAATGCTATAAAATTGCTATTGGTGATGTTATAAATGAGAGATCATTATCAACAGCGAGTTATAAAGAGGAAGACATAAACATCAAATCATGAAAAGGAGTCATTACAAACGAGTCATTACAAACGAGTCATTACAAACGAGTCATTACAAACGAGTCATTGCAAACGAGTTATTACAAACGAGTCATTACAAACGAGTCGCTAAAAAACGAGGCATTACAAACGAGTCATTACAAACGAGTCATTAAAAACAAGTCATTAGAAAAGAGTCATTACAAACGAGTCATTACAAACGAGTCATTACAAACAAGTCATTAGAAAAGAGTCATTACAAACGAGTCATTACAAACGAGTCATTACAAACGAGTCGTTACGAACGAGTCATTGCAAACGAGGCATTACAAACGAGTCATTACAAACGAGTCATTAAAAACGAGGCATTATAAACGAGTCATTACAAACGAGGCATTATAAACGAGTCATTACAAACAAGTCATTAGAAAAGAGTCATTACAAACGAGTCATTACAAACGAGTCATTGCAAACGAGTTATTACAAACGAGTCATTACAAACGAGTCGCTAAAAAACGAGGCATTACAAACGAGTCATTACAAACGAGTCATTAAAAACGAGGCATTATAAACGAGTCATTACAAACGAGAGGGAGGTATAAACAAGGAGCTACAAACAGTGAGTTGTAACTAGATAATTATAAAGAGCGACTTATAAACAGCGACTTATAAACAGCGACTTATAAACAGCGAGTGATAAACAGCGAGTGATAAACAGCGAGTGATAAACAGCGAGTGATAAACAGCGAGTGATAAACAGCGAGTGATAAACAGCGAGTGATAAACAGTGAATTATAAACAGCGAGTTATAAAAGCGAGCTAGAAACAAGAGTTATAAGCATTGAGTTATAAAGAGGGAGTTAAAAAACAGCGAGTTATAATAGGGAGTTACACACGGGTACTAAATATTGAGCTATAAACATTGAGTCATAAACATTAAGTCTTACACATCGACTTCTAATTTTTGAGTTCTAAACATCGATCCATAAAAATTTACTCATAAATATTGAGTCCTAAAGATTGAGTCATAAATATTGAGTAATAAATATAGAGTCCTAAACAGTGAGTCATATTCATTAAGTTACAACATTGAGTCCTAGACATCGGGTCATAAAATTGAGTCATAAACATTGAGTCCTAAACATTGAGTCATAAACATTGAGTCGTAAGCATTGAGTCCTAGAAATATAGGCCTACATATTGAGTCCTAAACATTGAGTCCTAAACATTGAGTCCTAAACATTGAATCCTAAACATTGAGTCCTAAACATTGAGTCGTAAGCATTGAGTCCTAGAAATATAGGCCTACATATTGAGTCCTAAACATTGAGTCCTAAACATTGAGTCCTAAACATTGAATCCTAAACATTGAGTCCTAAACATTGAGTCGTAAGCATTGAGTCCTAGAAATATAGACCTACATATTGAGTCCTAAACATTGGGTCCTAAACATTGAGTTCTAAACATTGAATCCTAAACATTGAGTCCTAAACATTGAGTCGTAAGCATTGAGTCCTAGAAATATAGACCTACATATTGAGTTCTAAACATTGAGTCCTAGACATCGACTTCTAAATTTTGTGGCATAAACATTGCGTCCTAGACATCGAGTCATAAAATTGAGTCATAAACATTGAGTCCTAAACATTAGGTCCTAAACATTGAATCCTAAACATTGAGTCCTAAACATTGAGTCGTAAGCATTGAGTCCTAGAAATATAGGCCTACATATTGAGTCCTAAACATTGAGTCCTAAACATTGAGTCCTAAACATTGAATCCTAAACATTGAGTCCTAAACATTGAGTCGTAAGCATTGAGTCCTAGAAATATAGACCTACATATTGAGTTCTAAATATTGAGTCCTAGACATCGACTTCTAAATTTTGTGGCATAAACATTGCGTCCTAGACATCGAGTCATAAAATTGAGTCATAAACATTGAGTCCTAAACATTAGGTCCTAAACATTGAGTCCTAAAGATTGAGTCATAAACATTGAGCCATAAACACGAGACCTGCACACTGAGTTATGAGTATTAATTCATAAACAGTGAGTTGTAAACAACGAGTTATAATCAGGGAGTTACACACGAACCGTAAATATCGAGTCATAAACATTGAGTCCTAGACATCGAGTCATAAAATTGAGTCCTAAACATTAAGTCGTAAACTTTGAGTCCTAGAAATACACATTGAGTCCTAACCGTTGAGTCCTAATCGTTGAATCATAAAGATAGAGTAATAAATATTGAGCTAAAACATCGAGTCCTAAATATTGAGTCATAAACATTGAGTCATAAACATAGAGACCTAAACAGTGAGTCATATACATTGAGTTAAAACATTTAGTCTTAAATATTGAGTCCTAAATATTGAGTACTTCGAGAACTCGTCCCTATACTTCGGGAACTCGTCCCAATACTTCGAGAACTCGTCCCTGTACTTCGAGAACTCGTCCCGAAACTTCGAGAATTCGTCCCTACACTACTACAGCTCGTGCCTATACTTCTAGAACTTGTCCCTATACTTTTAGAACTCGTCCCTACATTACTAGAACTCGTTCCTATACTTTTAGAACTCGTCCCTACATTATTAGAACTGGCCCCTATACTTCGAGAACTCGTCCTTATACTGCGGGAACTCGTCCTTATACTTCAAGAACTCGTCCCTATACTTCTAAAACTCAACCCTACACTTCTACAACTCGTGCCTATACTTTTAGAACTCATCCCTATACTTCTAGAACTCATCCCTATACTTCTAGAACTCGTCCCTATATACTTGCTATATGAATCTAGATACGTCACTTTGTAAACCCACATTTAAAGTACCTCCCCAAGCTATAGAAAAATTCGAATTCCCGTGTGTCTATTCTGAAACACGAAATTATTCTCTTAGACTCAAACACGGCGTCCTAAAAGTATGCTGTAATTTTATGTATTTTTACCACAGCTGTAAAATGAGTTTTAGTATGAATTACACCACTAAAGAGAAGCATGCTTTTAGGATGTAAAATAATAAATCTTTCGTATCCATCTACTTTGAACTGGGGTAGGCCGGAGAATGGCCGATGCTGGAGATCTCCAAACACTCAGGCACTGATGCCGATTGTACTATTTCTTCATCTTCTTAAGCAGCCTTTGAATAAGTTCCTTTTAGCCCTAATTTTTCTATAATGCAGTATTAATGCTCCTTCCCCCCATCCTGGTCGCAGCAGGCTAAACCAAAGGTACTAAATTTAATATTTATAATGTGGATTTATCCATGCAACTACTCAGCAAAGAAAAGCCACTGCACTACACTACAAGGCAACAGGAAACAGATAAAGAGCATGCCAACAGTCTTAGCATTTAATTTCCTTTCCGTACTCTTATTAAATATTTTTAAAAATTTACGTGAATGCATTTGAGCCATTTGCTGTTTGGCTCCTCGGCTCTGAGCGTGGCGTAATACACTTTTTATTCCTTGGCGCTCTTAACGTGGCAGTTTATGAAGGAAAGGAAGTGTACGTGGGTCAGGGAGAGGGAGGGCGGGTGTCCTGCGCTCTGTGTTTGGATAACACAATTCTTTGCTTTAGTACCAGGAATTCCCTTAAGTTCCTTGTGGACTTTTCAACTTGCTGCTTAAATTTTTTCTCTACTTTTTTTTTTATTTATTTGTTTTTTTTTGTTTTATATTTTTGTTGATCCTTTTTTTTTTGCTTTGCTATTTTGTTGTAATTTTTTCTCTATTTTTTCTCTCTGTTTTTCCCATTTTCTCTGAAGAAGGAACTAAACTGTTACCTTTCCTTACAGCTTTATTTGCTCAACTGGCAGTTAGTCGTCGTAGTCGTCCTCGTAGTATGTGTTTAATACCTTCTTCCTTTGTTCGACTTGGTGTTGGTGTTGTTGTAGTTGTTGTTGTTGTTGTTGTTGTTGTCGTTGTTGTAGCCGTTGCTGGTGTTCTGTTTGTTAATCCCTGTTGGTGCGGAAAACGTACCAGCGGAGCTCGCTCGTGGTATCCTTCGGTGTTGCTGGCATTTTTCTTCTTGACTTGCGTAAAATATTTCATTTCATTTGTAAGGACATGCAATGACTTATGATGATGAATGGAAATTGCGTGATATTTTCAGAATTATTTACTGCACACGCACACCTTTCCGCAACAAGCCGGAGTTCTCTAGAATAAGGTACTCGTGTATGTCCGTAAATGGGAAAGTCTTGTTGGAAGCAAACCTTTTACGTAGGTGTCTCTTTATTGAGAAGCAATCAAGTTAATTGATGTAAATTGGACTAAGAGTCCTGACGTTTTTCCTTCACTGAGGTGATCCCCTTATTACTTAGTATACTCCTGAGTTGGAATATCAGTGAGTTAGAATATCAGGAAGTTAGATATCAAGTCCTGAGGTTGTTTCTTTCAAATATACACTCTCCAAATCCTTCACTGAGGTTTGAGTGATCTCGTCGTAGAGTTTAGAATTTGTGACTTAGATTATCAGTGAGGAATGCTTTCTGTGGTTAGAATAGGAAAGAATAGAGTAGAATAGTATAGAATTGGGGTAGGCCGGACAAAACCGCCGAAGAAGGAGGCCTCCAAGCACTCAGGCATTGATCCGCATTGTACTCAAGTCTGGAAATATTTCGGCGAAGGGTTGTGAAAGGGAAGTTATACCATTCCAAACTTCTGTGATGATTATGAACCTCATAACTCGGTCCTGGGATAAGGAGTGTGATGATTATGAACCACATAACTCGGTCCTGGGGTAAGGAGTACATTACTGAATAGTAGGGCAAGGTGAGATAAGAGTCTTTATGGCCTCCTGATGAACTAATAGATAGAAGTGAGTTAGACCGGAGAACAGCCGATGAAGGAGGTTTCCAAGCATTCAGACATTGATGCCCATTGTACTACTCTAAAGCTGGATATATTAGAGAGAGGATTGTGAATGGGAAGTTACACTTTTCTCTGATTCTTTTATGAATCTCAGAAGTCTGCACAAGGATAAGAAATGTACGTTGTCCATTCCCAAAACATCTCTGCCTAGTATGCGTGTCCTCATTCTGGAAAAGGTAGGACAAGCGCAGAGAAAATACTCTGTGCCGTTCTGTTCTTCTTTCTAATTCATTTCTGCGCATACTAAATTTGGATCCTGCCGTTTCTGACTCGGACACACTGAGAAAATACCTCTTCATCCATACCTGCAAACCATGCTATTCTATTGAGAGTTGCTTAAACATGTTATGCTACTGAGAGCTACTTGGTATCCTTTGACATTCCCACGTCCATACGTCCATCGTCTGCTATAGATCGTGAACATAGAGATTGCCTCTGCTGCCTTCTTGTAGTGTTCCTGCTTGCATTGCTGTCGAGAGTACAATATGAGTGCCTTCTGGCTGAATAACGTGTCACCCCCAGGTCGGCCAATACTGCATTCTTTAATGTTCAAGGAAATTTCCTTCAGCTTTTCTACAGTATAATCCACCAGTGGAATGCCAGTAAAATATGCCTTGAGGTAACCTCAATAGAAGCATATCTGAACAATTTAGTAGTAATGTTCCTGTAGTATCATCATCATAAATTGGTAGCACATCGGGACCTCTTTTGTGATGTTTATGAAGTTTAATGATTCATCACAGATGCCTCTTCCGTATTTTTCTAGCGTGTGGCATAACAGAGGCGTCCATCTTCGAATGGGAGATGATCAAAGGATGTCTTCTACTGCCTTTTTGTCTTATCAATCAATTTCTATCAACTTTTTCGTGGCATTGTATAATTGAGGAAGGACTCTTTCTACCGATTTCTCTCATGCTATCTCTATCTCAGTCTGTCTGTCTCAATCTCTATATTTTTCTCTCTCCTAGGGTGAGACATATCAGAGACCTCCTCCTTCGAATAGTGGCTGATCAATGGAAGTCCTCTACTTTTTCCATCATCCTGGAGACGTGTCTACTAACTTTACCGTAGCTTGCTACAATTGAGGAAGCTCTCTTTAGACTTTCTAGCGCTTTCTCTCTCTCTCCCTCTCTCAGTCTCCCTGGCTCAGTCTTTATCTCTATTTTTCTCAGTTTCTCTGGGTGAGTCTTTATCTCTATCGTTCTCAGTTTCTCTGTATCAGTCTTTAACTTTCTCTCTCTCTCTCTCTCTCTCTCTCTATCTGTCTCCTAGGGTGTTATATATCAGAAGCGTCCATCTTCGAATGATAGGGAAACAAGACCAACGAAAGCCCTCTGCTTTTTGTCTCATAAATCATCCTTCTTCGTAAGCTGGTACAATTCAGAAGGGACACTTTGGATTTTCTAGCGACTTCTCTCTGTGTCAAACTTTCTCGGTCTCTCCCTCTCTCTCTCCTAGGATGTGGCATATCAGAGGTGGCCATCTTTGAATGCAGGGTGAGCAATGGAGACGTATCAACTAACATCTTAGTAGATTCGTACAATTGAGGAAAGACTCTTAGGACCACCTGGCAATCTCGCACTCTCTCTCTCTCTCTCTGTGTATCTAATATCTCTATTTCTCTTATTCTCTCAGTCTCTATCTCTATCTATATCTCTTTCTCTCTCCTAGGGCGTGACATATCAGAGGCGTCAATCTTCGAATAATAGGTGACCAATGGAAATCCTTTCCTTCTTTTTTTACTTAAGTCACCCTGGAGATGTATTTACCAACATCTGCATAGCATGGTCAAATGAGGAGGAATGACTCTTCGGACCATATGGCTATCTCTATCTTGTACTCTCTCTCTCTCTCTCACTCTCAGTTTCTCTGTCTCAGTTTCTCTGTCTCAGTTTCTCTGTCTCAGTTGCTCTGTCTCAGTTTCTCTGTCGCAGTTTTTCTGTCTCAGTTTCTCTCTCTCAGTTTGTCTGTCTCAGTTTCCCTTTTTTACCTGGATTGGAACGGAGAAGGAAATATTCAGTCGATCTTTTCTCTTTATCTATCTCTCTTTAACTTACTCCTTTTCTCTCTCTCTCTCTCTCCCTCGTTCTGTCTCTCTCGCACTCTTTATATCGCGCGCTCTGTATATCTCGTCCTGTTTATCTCCTGTGCTCTTCATCTCTCGCTTTCTTTATCTCTCGCTCTCTTTATCTCTCGCTTTCTTTATCTCTCGCTTTGTTTATCTCTCGCTCTCTTTATCTCTCGCGCTCTTTATCTCTCGCCCTCTTTAATTATGGCGCTGTTTATCTCTCGCGCTCTTTGTGTCTCGCCCTCTTTAATTATGGCGCTGTTTATCTCTCGCGCTCTTTGTGTCTCGCGCTCTTTATCTCTCGCCCTCTTTATCTCTCGCTCTCTTTATCTCTCGCGCTCTTTATCTCTCGCCCTGTTCATCTCTCGCTTTCTTTATCTCTCGCCCTCTTTATCTCTCGCTTTCTTTATCTCTCGCTCTCTTTATCTCTCGCTTTCTTTATCTCTCGCTCTCTTTATCTCTCGCTTTCTTTTTCTCTCGCTTTCTTTATCTCTCGCTCTCTTTATCTCTCGCGCTCTTTATCTCTCGCTTTCTTTATCTCTCGCTCTGTTTATCTCTCGCGCTCTTTATCTCTCGCTCTCTTTATCTCTCGCCCTCTTTAATTATGGCGCTGTTTATCTCTCGCGCTCTTTGTGTCTCGCCCTCTTTAATTATGGCGCTGTTTATCTCTCGCGCTCTTTGTGTCTCGCGCTCTTTATCTCTCGCCCTCTTTATCTCTCGCTCTCTTTATCTCTCGCTTTCTTTATCTCTCGCCCTCTTCATCTCTCGCTTTCTTTATCTCTCGCTCTCTTTATCTCTTGCTTTCTTTATCTCTCGCTTTGTTTATCTCTCGCTCTCTTTATCTCTCGCGCTCTTTATCTCTCGCCCTCTTTATCTCTCGCTTTCTTTATTTCTCGCTCTCTTTATCTCTCGCTCTCTTTATCTCTCGCCCTCTTTAATTATGGCGCTGTTTATCTCTCGCGCTCTTTGTGTCTCGCCCTCTTTAATTATGGCGCTGTTTATCTCTCGCGCTCTTTGTGTCTCGCGCTCTTTATCTCTCGCCCTCTTTATCTCTCGCTCTCTTTATCTCTCGCTTTCTTTATCTCTCGCTTTCTTTATCTCTCGCTCTCTTTATCTCTCGCGCTCTTTATCTCTCGCCCTCTTCATCTCTCGCTTTCTTTATCTCTCGCCCTCTTTATCTCTCGCTCTCTTTATCTCTCGCTCTCTTTATCTCTCGCTCTCTGTATCTCTCGCTTTCTTTATCTCTCGCCCTCTTTATCTCTCGCGCTCTTTATCTCTCGCTTTCTTTATCTCTCGCTCTCTTTATCTCTCGCGCTCTTTATCTCTCGCCCTCTTCATCTCTCGCTTTCTTTATCTCTCGCCCTCTTTATCTCTCGCTCTCTTTATCTCTCGCTCTCTTTATCTCTCGCTTTCTTTATCTCTCGCTTTCTTTATCTCTCGCTCTCTTTATCTCTCGCGCTCTTTATCTCTCGCTTTCTTTATTTCTCGCTCTCTTTATCTCTCGCGCTCTTTATCTCTCGCTTTCTTTATCTCTCGCCCTCTTTATCTCTCGCTCTCTGTATCTCTCGCTTTCTTTATCTCTCGCCCTCTTCATCTCTCGCTTTCTTTATCTCTCGCTTTCTTTATCTCTCGCTCTCTTTATCTCTCGCGCTCTTTATCTCTCGCTTTCTTTATCTCTCGCTCTCCTCTTTATCTCTCGCTCTCTTTATCTCTCGCTTTCTTTATCTCTCGCCCTCTTTATCTCTCGCTCTCTTTATCTCTCGCTTTCTTTATCTCTCGCTTTCTTTATCTCTCGCTCTCTTTATCTCTCGCGCTCTTTATCTCTCGCCCTCTTCATCTTTCGCTTTCTTTATCTCTCGCCCTCTTTATCTCTCGCTCTCTTTATCTCTCGCTTTCTTTATCTCTCGCTTTCTTTATCTCTCGCTCTCTTTATCTCTCGCTTTCTTTATCTCTCGCTTTCTTTATCTCTCGCTCTCTTTATCTCTCGCGCTCTTTATCTCTCGCTCGCTTTATATCTCGCTTTCTTTATCTCTCGCTCTCTTTATCTCTCGCTTTCTTTATCTCTCGCTTTCTTTATCTCTCGCTCTCTTTATCTCTCGCTCTCTTTATCTCTCGCTCTCTTTATTTCTCGCGCTCTTTATCTCTCGCGTTCTTCATATCTCGCGCTCTTTATCTCTCGAGCTCATTATATCTCGCGCTCTTTATCCCCCGCGCTCTTCCTCTCTCTTTCTATTTCTCTCACTCTCATAATCTTTTTGTCTCTCTCTCTCACGGTCTTTCTCTCTCTCTCTCTGTCCTCTAGCTTTGTCTGTAGTGTTTATTTTTCTCTTAGACGTTCTATACAAACACCCAAAGACGTCATCTACCTATTCCATAGCGGCGCCCACCATTATTAAGAGTCCACCTTTCTTTGCACATTACGTCATTGGAGGCGTCTCTCTTCTGTCTTCTAGAAATCGTTACACTTGAGGAGATTGCCTCCCATACTCGTTCCTACCTTCTGTTGTAGAAAACCAAAGCTTTGTCTGGAATATTTTCCCTTTCCTTCTTGCCCAAGGAACACTTTTCTGTCCACAATTTAAAAGCCTCGACTAGTTTGCGTGTGGAACACATGGGTAGCTGCTCCTTGCGGGTGATTGCACCACTTGCCCAGTCATATGCTTATCTGTACATCCCCGCTTGCCCATCGCTCCTGTCACCAGTGGCACATTTCATACGTGCTGCCCACAGTTGTCACGTCACTGCAAATGTCTTCGGAATTGCAATTTGCCTTTTGTCTGTCCGTCTGTTGCCGCTTTGCCATTTGCAGTTTACCAACAAATGAGCACACATTTTTATGCCACTTAATTCGATTCTGCTGCATTACTGGCAGCCACAGTCGCAGCCAGAGCTGGAGCCACTCCCACACCTACTACACCCACATGAGCCACGCCAACCTTTCGCAAATGTTTGAATTGCATTTATCTCTCTTAACATGCTCGTCTCGTGCAAGTCAATTGCTGTGAGGTGCGTTACAGCAATTGCAGCAAGTGTCAATCATAAAATTAAATAACTTTTCTATTGATCTTTAGTTTAGTTTCGCTGTTAAGCTGTTAAGCTGCCCCCCGTAAGCCCCACACCCCGCACAACCCAGTCTCTGTTTGCTTCCTCTGTCTTTTTGTATTGTTGCAAACGGAAACTAATAAAATGTAATGAGCTTCAGTGTAACTCGAATGCGCAAAAAGTTATCAACCATTTTAGCTTGCTCCTCTCGCTCCATTATCGCCGTTCAATTTTAGCCAAGTTTTTCACAGTCTCTTTAAAATGGGCGCTCTTTTATGGTAGTTACTACTGCTCCTCTTCCCATTCAAGATGCTCCTCTTCCTACTGAAGATGCTCCTCTTCCTACTGATATTGCTCCTGCTTCTGTTGCTGCCGCTTCAGTGTGGTGGTTAATGTTCATGGCATCTTTTTGTTTACTTGCTTTGCCGTTTTCTTTTTCTCTTTGCCTCTCTCCTCGTTAACTGTTTTTAAAGGAAATTGATAAAATATTTCGTTTGGCGCTAATAAAATTTTATCTCTCTTCCATGCTGTGCGTGCGCGCCAAAGATTTTCGAATGTTTTAATTTGAAAATTTAATTGCCATCATAAAAAATTGCTGGCAACGCATAATGACGTTGCTCCACCAACTGTGGGTGCTTAAAAATGCGTTCACTAAGAAGTGTTCTTTAAGGATGGTGACTATAAACGTAGCATGCTTTTAGGCTTATGCGTACAGTGTAACACTTTTCACGTCAGAAGTGGCTGAAAAGGTAAATTTCAATTGAGTGAAAAAGTGAATAAATTCATTCATTCATCTCCTAGGACACAGATTTGCTTGATGTATATTCGTGAGGCACCTAAAAGTAGACTTCAGTTTGAATGCCAATTGCACTATCAATTTATAGAGCATCGTTCGCGAGACTGGAGTAACCAAAACGGCTCATGCTTGTATCTCTGGCAGCAGGAATTTCACCTAGTAAAAAAATATTGCATATTTTTAGGCTTCGGTTTTCCACATTAGAACTCGTTTGATCGCAGTGCTTATTGGACTCTAATAATAGGCTTAGGATAGATTGGTTGCTTAGTTTCCGGTGTGGTTGACCATCAGTTGTGATAGTCATCGGCTGGGTTAGATAGAGAGATGGATAGATATATGGATATGTCTATCCATAGATATGTAGGTAGATAGACGGATTGATATATGGATCTGTCTATCCATAGATGGGTAGATAGTTCGATAGATACTTTTTTCTCCTCCATAGATACTTTTTTCTCCTCATGGGAGACCAGTGGGCCTTGCCGCGCTGGTACTGTGGGACTCCTCCCAAGAGGCCTACGCCACTAAAATCCTCTCCTTTCCACCTACAACCCCTCGGAAAATGCTCTCTTGAGCAGGCGTGGGGGGCGGGGCGACACACAGCGAAAAGCAGCCTCTACTATTCTGTCGCATCCACGCGACTTTCTCTGTTTTTAATTAAGTAGATTCTTTCTAGTCTACGTAGCTCTTTCAGTATGTTTTCACCATATCCTTGGAACGTCTTCCACGTGTTTACTGATGACGTAACTGCTTCGATAAGGTTAGTGGTTGTGAGAAGGGTCCCAGTCACTGCCTCCAATATCCACCGATTCGCTTCGATGTTTGGACAGACGTAAATGATGTGTTTTGAATCTCCACTCACTCTGCACATCGGACACAGCGGGTCTTCTACAATATTGAACCTATTCAAGTAGTGTCGAAACCACCCATGGACTGAAATGAGTTTCGTGGTGTAGAAGTCTGGGCACGCAAAGTCATTCTTGTACCACAATTCAATATCTGGGATCAGTTAATGGGTCCATCATCTACCCTTGTCCGTCTCATCCCATCAAATTTGCCACTTGCGTATCATCTGCTCTGTGGACTCTCTAGTTTGATAGATAGTTAGATATATAAATAGATAGATAAATAGACAGGTGGATAGTTAGATATATAGTTAGATATATAGTTAGATATATAATTAGATATATAGTTAGATATATAGTTAGATATATAGTTAGATATATAGTTAGATATATAGTTAGATTGATAGGTAGATAGTTAAATATAGATAGAAAGATAGATATGTGGCGTAGGCCAGAGAACCACTGAAAAAGTAGGTCTCCAAACACTCAGTAATTGATGCCCATTGTTCTCAAAGTCTGCAAATATTAGGGCGTGCCTGTAGATAGAGGATTGTGAAAGGGAATTATACCTTTTCAAACTTCTTCGACTCTTTATTGAATCTCGAAAGTCTTGTCAGGGAACATCGTCTATTCCCAATACATCTGACCCCAATATGAGCCTCCTCATTCTGGCAAAGCCAGAACAAACGCAGAGAAAATGTTCGATTAGGTTGGTCCTCGGTTAGGTTAGTCATTGGTTAAGTTAGTCATCGGTTAGGTCAGTCATAGGATAGGTCTGTTGTTGGTTAGGTTGGGTCTCGATTAGGTTGGTTGTCGGTAAGGCAGTCTTTGATTTCATTGGTCCTCGTTTAGGTTTGTCGTCAATTATGTTCATCCCCGATTAGGTTTGTCGTCGGCTATGTTCATTCTCGGTTAGATTAGTCGTGGTTAGGTTTGTCATGGGTTATGTCGGCTCGGTTTTGCTGGTCCTCGGTTAGGTAAGACTTCGGTTGGTTATTAGCCGGCTAGGTCTGTCGTCGAATAAGTTAGTCTTCGGTTATGTTGGCCGTCAGTTAGGTTTGTCGTCGCTTATGTGGCACCTCGGTTAGGTTAGTCTCGGCTAGTTTAGTCGTCGGCTGGTTTAGTCGTCGGTTAGGTCATTTATCGGTTAGGTTAGTGAATGGTTAGGTCTGTCGGCGGTTAGGTTAGCTGTCCGTTATATTGGTCCTCGGTTGGGCTGATCGTCAGTTATATTTATCATCGGTTATGTGGGTTAGTCCTCGGCTAGTTTAGTCATCGGTCAGGTTAGTCATCCGTTCGGTTCGTCATCGGTTAGGTTAGTCAATGTTTAGGTCTGTCGTCGGTTAGGTTAGTCTTCGGTGAGGTTAGTCTTCGGTTAGGTTAGTCTTCGGTTAGGCTAGTCTTCGGTTAGGTTAGTCTTCGGTTAGGTGTGACGTCGGTTATGTTGTTTCTAGGTTAGTTTGGTCCTCGGTTGGGTTAGCCCTTGGTTAGGTCATCGGTTGGTTATGTTGGTTGGTCCTCAGTTAGATTAGTCGTCTGTTAAGTTTGGACTCAGTTGTATTACTTATCGGTTAGGTTAGTGTTCTGTTAGATTATTCATCGGTTAGGTTGGTCGTCGGTTAGGTTTGACGTCGGTTGTGTTGATTATCGGTTAGGTTAGTCTTCGGTTAGGTTAGTGTTTAGGTCTGTCGTCGATTAGGTTATTCCTCGGTTATGTTGGTCCTCGGTTGGACTGGTCGTCAGTCAGGTTTATCTTCAGTTATGTGGGACCTCGGTTAGGTTGGTCGTCAGTTAGTTTGGTCCTCAGTTAGATTAGTCGTCGGTTAAGTTTGGACTCAGTTATATTAGTTATCGGTTAGGTTAGTCTTCGGTTAGATTATTCATCGGTTAGTTTAGTCCTCGTTTAGTTAAATCGACATTTAAATGGGTCTTCGGGTAGGCTGTTCCTCGATTATATTGCTCTTCGGTTAGATTAGTCGTCAGTTATATTGGTCGTCGGTTAGGTTTGACGTCGGTTAGGTTTGACGTCGGTTATGTTGATTCTCTGTTGGGTTAGTCTTCGCCTGGATTAGTCAACGGTTTTTAGTCCTCGTCTAGTTAACTCGATGGTTAGGTTGGTCCTCGATTATGTTGGTCTTCGGTTAGGTTAGGCTTTGGTTAAGTTAGTCTTAGGTTAGGTTAGTCAACGATTAGTTTAGTCGTTGGTTAGTTGAGTTGCCGGTTAGGTTAGTGATCCATTAGATTAGTCATCCGTTAGATTAGTCTGTTAGGTCTGTCGTTGGTTTGGGTAGTCGCCGGTTATATTGTTCCTAGGTTAGTTTAGTTCTCGGTTAGGTCATCGGTTAGGTTAGTCAATGTTTAGGTCTGTCGTCGGTTAGGTTAGTCTTCGGTGAGGTTAGTCTTCGGTTAGGTTAGTCTTGGGATAGGCTAGTCTTCGGTTAGGTTAGTCTTCGGTTAGGTGACGTCGGTTATGTTGTTCCTAGGTTAGTTTGGTCCTCGGTTGGGTTAGCCCTTGGTTAGGTCGTCGGTTGGTTATGTTGGTTGGTCCTCAGTTAGATTAGTCGTCGGTTAAGTTTGGACTCAGTTGTATTACTTATCGGTTAGGTTAGTCTTCTGTTAGATTATTCATCGGTTACGTTGGTCGTCGGTTAGGTTTGACGTCGGTTGTGTTGAATATCGGTTAGGTTAGTCTTCGGTTAGGTTAGTGTTTAGGTCTGTCGTCGATTAGGTTATTCCTCGGTTATGTTGGTCCTCGGTTGGACTGGTCGTCAGTCAGGTTTATCTTCAGTTATGTGGGACCTCGGTTAGGTTGGTCGTCAGTTAGTTTGGGCCTCAGTTAGATTAGTCGTCGGTTAAGTTTGGACTCAGTTATATTAGTTATCGGTTAGGTTAGTCTTCGGTTAGATTATTCATCGGTTAGTTTAGTCCTCGTTTAGTTAAATCGACATTTAAATGGGTCTTCGGGTAGGCTGTTCCTCGATTATATTGCTCTTCGGTTAGATTAGTCGTCGGTTATATTGGTCGTCGGTTAGGTTTGACGTCGGTTAGGTTTGACGTCGGTTATGTTGATTCTCTGTTGGGTTAGTCTTCGCCTGGATTAGTCAACGGTTTTTAGTCCTCGTCTAGTTAACTCGATGGTTAGGTTGGTCCTCGATTATGTTGGTCTTCGGTTAGGTTAGGCTTTGGTTAAGTTAGTCTTAGGTTAGGTTAGTCAACGATTAGTTTAGTCGTTGGTTAGTTGAGTTGCCGGTTAGGTTAGTGATCCATTAGATTAGTCATCCGTTAGATTAGTCTGTTAGGTCTGTCGTTGGTTTGGGTAGTCGCCGGTTATATTGTTCCTAGGTTAGTTTAGTTTTCGGTTAGGTCATCGGTTAGGTTAGTCAATGTTTAGGTCTGTCGTCGGTTAGGTTAGTCTTCGGTGAGGTTAGTTAACCGAAGGGTTAGGTTAGTCTTGGGTTAGGCTAGTCTTCGGTTAGGTTAGTCTTCGGTTAGGTGACGTCGGTTATGTTGTTCCTAGGTTAGTTTGGTCCTCGGTTGGGTTAGCCCTTGGTTAGGTCGTCGGTTGGTTATGTTGGTTGGTCCGCAGTTAGATTAGTCGTCTGTTAACTTTGGCCTCAGTTAGATTACTTATCGGTTTGGTTAGTCATCAGCTAGGTTTGTTCTCGGTTCGTTTAATCAACGGTTAGTTTTGTCGTCGGTTAGGTTAGACGCTGGTTATGTTGGTTCTCGGTTATGTTGGTCCCTGGTTAGGTTAGTCAACGGTTAGGCTACTCATCGGTTAGGTTAGACGTTGGTCCTCGGTTATAAGGGTCATATTTTAGGCCAATCTTTGGCTATGTTAGTCATAGGCTAGTTTAGTCATCCGTTAGTGTAGTCATCCATTAGTTTAGTCATCAGTTAAGTTACCTTGGTCGACCCATTTAGCTGTCAAGAGGCACGTTGTGCTATCAAGACTAGGATTAACATATAATCCTGTACCACTAATCCAGTACCACTAATCCTGTAGCACTAATCCTGTACTTCTAATCATGTTCCACTAATCTTGTTCCACTAATCTGGTACCCTTTATTCTGCACCAAGAGGAGGTCCTGATGTATTTCAATATTTCTCCCTCACCGTGTCCAGCACTTCAATGTTTGGGTTTAAGATTTCTGAGGAGAGGGGCCCTCTAATAAGGTAAAATCCTCACAAGTTATCACTGCAGTGGCAGTTTTTCATAAAGAAAGTTCTATTGTAGTTTATTTTATATGTGTTTGTTCTCCCATTCTTCAGCTCCACCTTTCAGTTGGGCTTAATAAAGCCACTCCCTCTTCAGGGTTGCTTTTAAAATGCCCTTACATATTAATTTAGTTGACATTTCGATAGCATGCTTGCCATATTCTTATACTCCTCCATATCCTTATACTTCCCCATATCCTTATACTCCTCCATATAACTATACTCCTCCATATTCCTCCGCCAGCTTACTTTAAACTTACTACACTATTCATACTCCGAATGCGTTAAGTTTTTGGCCCGGCAGCCAGTCACAAAAATGCATTTGATTACACAACCGCAGCCATTTTGCATGGGAAAACGTACAACGCCCAAATGTATGCAATCTTTTGTGCGGCATTTAAGCCAATGCACATGACGCTGACGCTACTGGAAGGAGGAGAAGGACTTTAAACTTTGTGCAGTGCCGCCGCCACCGCCACCGCACACACAAAATGTCAAGCGGCGAAGTGGAAAATTTTCATTAAATTAAAAAGAGCGCTGAAAATTGCCAAAGAAATGTCGAAGCAGCGCCGCGGCAGAGCAGTGACGCGAAGGATATCAGCGCTATGCATGCACATGAAAATGAATGCGCAAAGTTTTATGAGCCTGATACTTTTGCGTCCTCCTTCCTTCGAGCTTTTTAGTCGGAGAAATCTTTCTGCAAAAAAATGAAACCTCAACCAAAAAAGGAAGAGAACGAAATTTTGTGAATGCGCTGCAAGTGATTTGAAGGGCTTCGCCTGCTGCTCCTGCTGCTCCTGTCGTTCCTTGTTACTTTTTTGTTTCATTTGTTGTCAGCAGAGCAAATAAATGAAATGAATGCACCCAAAACAAATAAACACGCTTAGGTAAGCAAATTCCGCAGCAGCAGCAGCAGCAGCAGCAGCAACAAAAGTGAAAGAAAAAATCGCATTTCTACAAAATTACGCTTCAGGTTTGTTGGGATCCATTTGCGCGCCATTGTTGCAAGCAGCAGAAAATTGCTCCAAATCAATGAACCGAGCGCTGTTTTACGAGGCTGCCAATTCTAAGAAAATGGCAGATTTACATTTGGTCCCGCCTTCAATCGAATCGCAGCATATTAATATCCTTTTCAGTTCAGTTCAGTTCGGGTGTGCTCGGTGTGGATCCGATGCGGTCCGGTTGAACTGTGTGAAGTCGACAAACCGTATGCTGCCACTTCGATGTCCTTTGCTGCCGCTTAGCACATAATTTGCTGGACAAAGCCTTTCGGCGACGACATCGTTGCTGCGGCAATCAATCAAATTGAAAGGATATGCCAACAGAGCAGCGTGCCATGTGAGCCTGAATAGTGACAAACGATTTTGTAATTTTCGGCAGCAGCAGCAGCGGGAGGCGCTCTTCAAGAACCTTTCAAGAAGCTAATAAAACTCTTAATTCAGTTAATGAAGTGCCAAATGGGAGGACAGGCGGGTGGGCGGGCGGCCGAAGTCAAAAGTTGAAAAGGCTCTGAAAATATTTTTTTGCCACTTGTATAATTTGTGCCATTATTGTAGGCAGCGTTGGGGGAGCCGATGGTGTTGGGGGTGCTGATGGTGTTGGGGGGTGCCGATGGTGTTGGGGGGTGATGATGGTGTTGGGGGTGCCGATGGTGTTGGTGTTGTTGTTGCCGATGACGTTGGCCTTACTATTGGGTTTGCGTTGGCGTTACTATTGGCGTTGGCTTTGGTGTTGTTGTTGTTGGGGCTCTCATTGGCGTTGTTGTTGTCCTTTCCGTTGCCGTTTCGGTTAATGTCGCAGTTGCCTTTCACGTTCGCCTTCGTGGGAGTTTTTAAAGCCAATTTTTCATTGAATTTTGGCTTTGTTTGTTGGACTCTTTCTTCTATTTTCCTTCGCTTGTCTCCTCTTTTATTGCGTTGATGCCCATCAATATCAATTTCACTTGCTCCTCCTGGGTATTTATTTACTTTTATTTACTCGTCCTTTTTTTTGTTGTATTGTGTTTAATATTGGCACATTCATTAATAAAATTCCTGCTCTTCATTTTTATTTTTTTGGGGGTTTTTTTGTGTGCCGAAATGATTTTATTTTATGAGATTTTTTTAATGATTTTGGTTGATGTGGTTTCATTTCATTCTAAGGAGCTCGCTCATTCCTTTTTGTTTTGTATTTTAGCGAATCGGCTTTGATTTCATTTGTCTTACTTTGTAGCGGCGTTTTGTTGTGTCCTGGATATTAAGTAGATTTGGGGGCTTAAATTTTGTGTGTTGTTTTGGGCACATTTCATTCCGTAACACCACTTCACGAGCGTTCCCACACAGAAATCTGTTCCCACACAGAAGCCTGTTCCCTCAGCCTCTTGAACTGAAGTTCCTTACTTGTCGTTAAGGATAAATAACATTCAATGATTCAGATTGAATTGTTGTGCTTTCCATTCTTTATCTATAACTAGATTGGATTTTATCTTCATCCTTCTTTTAAACTCCTTTTGTCCTTATAATCAAAATATTTTGATTCTTTGCTTATAACTGGATATTTATTTTGTATTTGATCTTCATCCTTATTTTAAACTCCTTATGTCCTTATCATCAATATTTCTTTGATGGTTTTGATTCTTTGCTTATAACTGGATATTTATTTTGCATTTGATCTTCACCCTTACTTTAAACTCCTTTTGTCCTTATCATCAATATTTCTTTGATGGTTTTGATTCTTTGAACTGGATATTTATTTTGGATTTTGTCTTCATCTTTTTTTAACCTCCTTATCTCCTTATCATCAATATTTTAAACTCCTTATCTTGATATTAATTTCCTTCTTTGTCGTACCCATCTTTGTCATTATAATGACATTATTATGTTTGCTACCGATACCATACTTTTTGCCCGAGTTCCAAAACATCAGATCAGATACGGTTTCCAATTTTTTGGATCGTGTTCCAAACTTCATCTATGATTCTACAGTTACCTGGTTTTCTAATATTTTCTTAATATTCTTTATCACTGACTTTTGTTTGACTTATTTATCATTTTTATGTTTATCTCAATATCCATTTTTGGTCTATGTTGAACTTTATTTTGTTTTGTATTTCTTTGCCTGGCCTTCCAATGTTTTCCTTATATTCTTGAATGCAATAAAGAGGGAAAATGTACCTCGATCAATTTGATCTATAGTACTCCTCCTGCATGTACCTATTAAATGTATTCTATTAGTCCAACATTTCTAAGAAACCTTAGCACTGAGTTGGGGTTCATTGCTCTAATGTCTCTGCCCTCGAGCCAGTAATTTCCCAGGTAATTCTTCCTACTGCGACCTAAGGCTTCCCAGTTCATTAGAAAGAGCTCTGGTGTTTCTTCTGCCTCCGTGCAGAACCTACACTTGTTTACTGGAGAGAGTCCCACTTTCATGAGGTGGCTTCTTAAACGACAGTGGCCTGTGAGGTGGTCTGTGAGGTGGTTTGTGAGGTGGCCTTTGAGGTGGCCTTTGAAGTGGTCTGTGAGGTGGTCTGTGAGGTGGTCTGTGAGGTGGTCTGTGAGGTGGCCTTTGAGGGGGCCTGTGAAGTGGTCTGTGAGGTGGCCTTTGAGGTAACCTGTCAGAGTTCTTAAATTGTTTCTGCTTAACTGTACGCATAGAGTTGCACGTTTTGGGTCGTAGTCCCCAATTATGACCTTGGATTGTCTGAGTTGTGGTAGTGAGGCCCAGTAGCGTGATCTTCTGGATTTTTCCTCCTGTCTTAATTTATCTGTTATGCCTTATATTCTTTATCACTAATCTTTATTTTATTATATATTTAATTTCTATGTTTATCTCGATATCCATTCAGCACTATGTTGAACTCTATTCTTAGTTCTGTATTTACCTCTAGTATCATTTAATGCAGTGCCCAGTTCGTTGGTCGTCCCTAATTTCATCTTGATATCTCATTCTATTTTTAACTTTAGTTCCAATGTTATCCTTAGTTACATATTTGTTTCTACTTCTGTCTTTATCATTAGTTCCAATTTTCTCTATAGTACTATACCTTATACTATATATATACATATTTTTTTTTGTTTGTTTGTTTTTTGGTTAGGTCAAACCTTCTTCTGCCTCTAATTCCCTCTTTATCTCTCGTTCCATCATTATCTCTAGTTCTATTTTTATTTTTAGTACCATTTAATTCCATTTTTATCTCTAATTCCATCTTTGTTTCTTATTATATTTTTAAATTCAGTTTCAATGTTATCTCTAGTTACATATTTTTCCCTACTTCTATATCTATTTTTCCCTAGTCTATATCTATATTGTTCTCTAGTTCTGTCTTTTTCAAGGGTTCCAATTTTTTTAGCACCATGTTGTTTCTGTAGTACCATATTTTTATTACATCCAATTACATTTCTGCCTCTAGGTTGGGTTAGATTAGGTTTTCGTGGTAGCCAGTCTACAGACCAACTCACTCAGTCCACTATGGGCCCATTGCGATACCACCGCGCAACACTGCCCCTATGTCCTCACTCGTGAAACCATTTCGAAGCCCTAATAAAGTGCAGTATTTGTTTGACGTTCGATTTCTGCCTCTTTGTCTCTCGTTCCATTATTATCTCTAGTTCTATTTTTATTTTTGGTACCATTCAATTCCATTTTTATATTCAATTCCGTCTTTCTTTAAAATTATATTTAACTCTAGTTCCTTTTTTATCTCTAGTACTATCCTTAGTTGAATCGTTATCTCTAGTTCCTTTTATATCTCTAGTTCTATCCCTAGTTGAATCATTATCTCCAGTTGCCTCTTTATCTCTGGTCTTATTCCTAGTTGTATCTTTATCTCGGGTTGTATCTTTATCTCTAGTTGTGTCTTTATTTGTAGTACCACTTTGAACCAGTTATGTCAGTTTTATGTCTAGTTTCACATATATCTCTAGTTTGATCTTTATATCTAGTTCCAATTTTAAGTTAAATACGTGTTTTATATATAATTTCTTATAATTTATCGTTAGCTTTTATATGTTCCTTTAGTCCTGTGTTTATCCATTCCATCTGTCTTTATCCATTCCATCTGTCTTTATCCAGTTCCATATCTCTAGTTTTATCTTTATAAACGAGTATAGTTATAATTTTATCTAAAGAACGTGTTTTATGTATCCTTAGTTAAAATGGTATCCTTTGTTTTTTTATTTTTCTTTACTTCTGTCTTTATCTCTAGTTCCACTCGGATCTGGTTGGGTTGGTTGGTTAGTTTAAATGTTATCTTTAGTTCTATTTTTTTCTTTAGTTATATCTTTTTCTTTAGTTCTATCTTTTTCTTAGTTCTATCTTTTTCTTTAGTTCTATCCTTTTCTTTAGTTCTATCCCTTTCTTTAGCTATATTTTTATCTCTAGATCCATCTTTATCTCTTGTTACCCTGGGGAGTCATAATTATATCTCCAGTTGCAACTATATAATTAATTAATCTATCTTTGTCTACTTCCAAATTTGTCTCTAGTTCTTTACTATATGTTTAGTTCCATATTTACCTCTATTTCCATATTTAATCTACTTCCATCTTTATTTCTAGAACCATTATATACATTATTTTCTATTAAATTTTTATTCAAGTTCCATCTTTATTTCAAAATCTATATTTATTTCTAATTATAATTTTTTTTATAGTACCTTATTTATGTCTAGTTCTGTCTTTATCTCTGGTGTCATATTTAACTCTAGTTCCATATTTCTGCCATATTTATCTATATTTCTATATTTATCTCTAGTTTTTCTCTAGTTCCATATTTATCTCTTCTTCCATGTTTATGTCTACCACCCTCTAATCCAATGGTTATTTCAACTTGCATCTTCTTCCATATTTCTATATTTACTTTTATATTCATCTCTAGTTCTATATATCTTCTTAGTTCTGTGTTTATCTCTAGCTACATATATATCGCTAGTTCCATATTTGTCGCTAGTTCCATATTTATCTCTAGTTCCATACTTATCTCCTATTACATATATATCTCTAGTCCCATATTTATCTCTTGTTCCCTGTTTATTTCCACTACCATCTAATTCAATGCTTATCTCAAGTTCCATATTATATATATTCCTGTGGCACCATCTCTACCTTTGGTGGCGATTTTATCTCTAATTTCATATGGATTTACAGATCTGTCTATGTTTAGTTTCAATATTATCTCCAGTTCTGACATAGGTCTAGTTCCTATTTTATCTTTAGTAAAATCTTAACACTTAGTTTCAATTTTATCCCTATTTCTATAGTTGTCTTTAATTTTTCCTTTATCTTAAGTTCCATTCTTGTTTCTAATTAATTGTTTTTCTACAATCATCCATTATCATCCAATTTTATCAGTATCATTAGTTCTAATCTTATCCTTAGTTCCAATTTTATCCCTAGTACTATATTTGCCTCTAATTTTCTCTTTATCTTAAGTTCCACTTTTGTTTCTAATTCTCTGTTTATTTCTAGTTTCGATTTTCTCTGTTGTACCGTCTTTATTCTTAGTTCCAATTCTTATTACTTATTATCTCTAGTTCTCTAATTGTCTCTTTATCTAAGTTCCAATTTGTTTTCTACCTCTAAATTTATCTGCAGTGCCAATATCATCTCTAGTACCATCCCATTCTTAGTTCCAATTTTATCTATGGTTAATTGGTGGATATTGGTCCTTATTCCTTTTTTATACGGAGGCCTCTTTTATTTTTGGATAATTTCACATTTATCTGCAATTCCACTTTTTAATTTAGTTCCATATTTATTTGCCGTTCCAATTTGATATTTGGTTTTATCTTCCATTCGATTAGTTCCATTTTTATCTCCAGTCCTTTATCATTTTATTTTTATTTTATTATGTTTTTATATATTCGATTTTTCTCTCTGTTTTTCTTTGTATTTATCGTAATCTTTCCCACACTATCTTTAGCTCTATCACTATCTTTTCACTTAAGCCTCCCTCTCTTTGCCCCCATCCTTATCTTAAAGGTTCTTTTGATCGCTGTTGTTTGCCTTCATCGTTCTCTTTAATTAGTTTTATTAGAACTTTATCTGATTTTTATCTGAACTTTAACTGAACTTTAAGTGAACTTTATCTGAACTTTATCTGAACTTTAACTGAACTTTAACTGAACTTTAACTGAACTTTAACTGAACTTTAACTGAATTTTAACTGAATTTTATCTGAACTTTATCGTTATCTAGATCTGTCCAACAAAGGCAGTTCGAGCAGTTGAACGAGGCAAACTGCCCCTACACTGCCCCCTACACTGTCCCCTACACTGCCCCCTACACTACCCCCTACACTGCCCCCTACACTGCTGCTTATGCGTAATTTTGTTAGGCAACAAAAAAACAGATATTTTTATATCCTTGTGCGTGGATACAAAAAAATAGTCGTATAAATGAACACACTCGGAGTATCGCAGCCGTCAATTCCAGTAAATTGTGTCTGTCTATCAGTCTGTCTGCAGCACAAGCGAAAATCGGGAAGGATTTGTTAAGCTGTCAGTTATCGGTGGGGCTCCCATTGGCAACATTGCCAACGCACGCAGGATATGCCGCAGCTTGATAGCCATTTTACGGAATTGGCGGTTAAGATGTGAGCAGAAAAAATAAAATGGGAAAAGAAAGGAACAAATCCAACGGTGACTGAGTTTCAGGATATGTTCTGTGTACAGCAGGATATGCGCGCGCTTTTGGGGGATTTTACAGATTCTCGCCCATCAATGGGTGCATTCACCTATGACATGCTGAGCGCAGTTGTTGCCGCTAATGCAGCTTTAACGGAAATGTCTGTCTGTCTGCGTGTCCGTCGGTCTGTTCGCAAGTTTGTCTTCCTGGCTGCTTGCCTGGCTGCTTGCCTGGTTGGTTGTGTGCCTGTCTGTCCGCTTGCCTGTTCGTCCTGCTGCCTGGCAATGTGGTTACGTGTGTGTGGGGAAACGTGTTGCAACTGTCGCTCAGTTCGGCATTTTGCATTACGCTGCGTCTCCTTCCACGGCTGGCAGCAGCGTTATTAAATGACAAGGCGATATCTGCGAATGAAATGTGTGATGTACTTCTTTGTTATTGCTTCAGTTGCTTTGGCAATTGTTTAAATTGACAGCAGACGTTTTTCTGAAGTGTGCTCAGCAGGAGCAGCAGCTTCCAATGCAACACTTTTGCATTGAGCACTTTTAGCCGCATCATAAACTTCCGCACCACACACTCTGATATGCACGCACCACGTAACTCCGCCGCCGCCATATCGTCTTCACATATCGTCGTCGTGCAGCAGCTCCTCAGACGGTTTCATGTCGTTGCGCTTCCTTCGCTGTCATCGTTATCATTATCATTAGAATATCGACTTTACGATCGTTTGGAGTGCTCGCTCCGTGCATGTCAATTCGACATTTGACTCTTGGCTCGGCGGCGTTTTTCCTTCTCGTCGACTTGAATGGCTCTTTATGCGCCCAGCGTTAACACTTACCAGACTCGTTGTTGGTCCTCGTAGTGTCCTTTTAGGTAATGCATTTTGGCAATTGCACGGGAATATATTTTCGTAATTTTTCTCAAATATTTCAATCAGGAATTTCGTTTAATTTATACTCAAATATTCTTTCTTCGTCTTTTCGTGGCCCAATCAGAGAATCTGTGAAGACAACCCGCTATCGGGTTATTCAAATGTTATGATAATGAAATTCGCACAGGATAATAGCTTCCTTCCCGATGAAAAGTGAAGATTTATAATTAGAAGGATAGAATCTGGAAATGTGTATCAAGAATATTGGAACTATGCCAAGAGTACTTCAGCGGATTCTCGTAGATAGCAATCAAGGTTTATTGAGTATATTGGAAGTGTACCAGAACTACTTCGAGTCCATTAAACCCATCAAATTTACTCTTAGTTGGCAACTTGTTGGTCTGTTCTTCACTTAATTGCCACGTTTTGAAAACTGGACTAATTTGGACAGGGTTTCTCTTGTTGACAATTCTGTTTACTAGATCTTCGTTGATTTTCGAATCTTACTGTTCACCTTGGCTGATAGCTTAGCAAGGAAGGCTGCAGCCTGTCAGTTCACGGGCTTTCAAGCCTTTTGTGGACTATCATTCAACACCATTAGAGGTCTGCTGAAGAAGTGCGCAGATGCAAAAAGAAGTCAAACTTAGAAAAATCTTACAGGATTAAGACAGTCCTAAGCTCTTCTGGGGGACTTTAAACCTAAACGAGCTAAAGAGTTAATTAACATGCCTCGAAGTGAATTAAGAATCATCACAGGCGTTTTAAGCGGACAGAACTCTTATCATATGAATAAGTTGGGTCTATCTTCAGATGCCATCTGCAGATTCTGTGGAGAAAGTGATTGACTGTTTAAAAAGTGATTTATTTGTAAGGATGAGGAATTCTTTGTGCTTGACGCCTCTTTAATATGGAGCATTATAATAGCCACTCTCCTATTCATGGTTTGTTTAGTTGGAACTTGCGAAAAATTACATAGACGTGAAGGCCCATTTGAAGCTAGCATGTTACCCTACTTCCTAAATAACCAAAAAATAAACAAAAATATTAAGTATAAAAATAAATATCTTAAACAAAAAAAAAAAAAAACAATATAATTATTGTAAAGAAACAAATTTTAATAATGTAAAAAAAATTAATTTTATAAAAAGAAAAAATATTAAAATTAAATAAACATGAAAATTATACAAAAAAATGAAATAAATAAAAATAATATAAAAAAATGAAAAAATTTTAAATAATAAAAGTTATTTAATTTATTAATTTAACCATAAAACTAAAATAAACATTAAAATTAACCGAATAAAAAAAAATTAAATGAATATAAATCAAAATAATTAAAAAATTTTATAACATAAACAAACAAATATAAATAATATAAAAAAACAATTAAAATAATGTCAATAAAATAAATGAAAAAAAAATTTATAATTAAAAAAGACTTCTTTTTAAATAATAAAACAAACGAAATTATAAAGTTTTAATAAAAAAAAATTCCTTAAAAAATTACAAGAATAAATAAAAATATAAGAAAATAACCAAAAAACAATTATAAAATAAAAAAATACCAAAAATTAAAAAAAAATCAAGTTAAAAAATAAAAAAAAAATAAAAAAATAATAATAAAAAAATAATAAAAATAATAATAAAAAATAATAATAAAAAATATTAAATTACAAGAATAATATAAATAAAAAAATTAAAAAATAAAATAATAATAAAAAATAATAATAAAAAATATTAAATTACAAGAATAATATAAATAAAAAAATAACATAAATTAAAAACAATTATAAAAATAAAAAAAATATAAAAAAATAAAAAAATAAAAATAAAAATAAAAATAATATAATAAAATAATAACAAAAACTATTAAAGATAATATAAAGACATAAATTGTGCAAATAATAAAAAATAAATATATATAAATCATATAAAAAAATATTTAAAATAATTTAAAGAAAAGAAAAAATATAAATAAAATAAAAAAATGAATAAAGAGTCCCCGTTCGATGACGCCATGACCGCATTCTACGATGCAAAAATAATCTGAGCTTTGACGAGTTATTTGCTGCGTGTGCGGGCAAGTGTCAAAATGACACGTACTTGCACATCGTTTGACACCATATTTTGATTGTGCCATGAGCACTTTAATGGGTCTTTTTTGATGTTCATTTGAATCCCATTTCAATTCCAGTTGAATCTCATTTCAATTCCATTTAAATCCCATTTCAATTCCATTTAAATCCCATTTCAATTCCAGTCGAATCTCATTTCAATTCCATTTAAATCCCATTTCAATTCCAGTTGAATCTCATTTCAATTCCATTTAAATCCCATTTCAATTCCAGTCGAATCCCATTTCAATTCCAGTTGAATCTCATTTCAATTCCAGTTGAATCTCTTTTCAACAATATTCGTTATTTTATTATTTTATTTCACAAATGATTCCGAATTTAAAAATTTTGTTCTAATTTTGCTTTTATATATATTTTGTTTTTATTTAATTTATTTTATTTATATCTACACATTTTTATTTCAAATTAGTTGCTTTATTGAAATATTTTATTTTATTAATATTTTTATTTTATGTATTTTGTAATTTTATATATATTTTTTATTATATATATTTTTATATATATATATTTTGTTTGTATTCATTTTTTTATGTATTTTTTTATTATATTTTTTTTTTATTTTACTTATTTTTTTGTATTTTATTATTTTATTATATATTTTTTTCATTTTATGTATTTTTTTATTTCATTTATTTTTTTATTTTATGTATTTTTTATTTTATGTATTTTTTACTTTTTTTATTTTGTTTTTTATTTTTTATATACTTTTATATACTAAGCTGCTAGCGCTGCTTAGTATAGCTTATTTAATAATTGTTTTTACTATGTAAGCTTTAATAAAATTAAAATTAAAAAATATATATATATTTTTTTATTTTGTGTATTTTTTATTTTAAATTTTTTCTATATATTTTTTTATTTAATTTTTTTATTTTATATATTTTTGTTTTATTTATTTTTTTATTTTATATATTTTTTATTTTATATATTTTTTTATTTCATATTTTTTATATATTTTTTAAATTTTATATATTTTTATTTTATGCAGTTCTTATTTTATGCATTTTTTATTTTATATAGTTTTTATTTAATAAATTTTTTTATTTTTAAAATTTTTCTATTTAATTTTTTTATTATACACTTTTCTATATATATTTTTTATTTTTTGTATTTTTTTTAATGTATTTTTTTATTTTATGTATTCATTATTTTATATATTTTTTTCTTTATATAATTTTTAATTTTATTTTTTATTATTTATTTTTTTTATTTTATGTATTTTTAACTTAAAATTTTTTAAATTTTTATTTTTTTTAATTTTATTTTTTTATTGTATATTTTTTTATTTTATTTATTTTTTTATTTTATGTATTTTTTATTTTATATATTTTTCATTTATATATTTTTTTATTTTCTATTTTTATTGTATATTTTATATATATTTTATAAATATTTTTTATTTTATGTATATTTTTTTCATACATTTTTTATTTTATATATTTTTTATTTTATATTTTTATTATATATTTTATAAATATTTTTTATTTTATGTATATTTTTTTCATACATTTTTTTATTTATATATTTTTTATTTTATATTTTTATTATATATTTTTTTATTATATATTTTTTATTTTATGTATTTATTATTTTATATATTTTTTTACTTTATATATTTTTTAATTTTGTTATATTCTTTTATATAAATTTTTTTATTTTATATACTTTTTTTTGTTTTATATTTTTATATATATTATTTTTATTTTATATTATTTAGTTTATTTGTTTTTATAATTTCCTTTTCATGTTTTATTATTTTATTTATTATTTTATGATATTACTCATGATTGAATGATAATATTTAAATTATTATCGGTTTATTTATATTTAAAATATTTTTTTTTATATTATAATATTTAAAATAATTTGTGTCTAATTCTATTTTATTAAAAAAAAAATATTTTGAATATAATTTAATTTCAAACATATTTTTTAAAAATGCTATTTTATGTAAAAAAATATTTTTTACTGTGATTTTAAATATTATAGATTTATTTTCATTTGAATATTTTTTTCAGTATTTTATTATTTAAAAAGTTTTTATTTAATTTTATTAAAACGAAAAAAAATTTTAAAAATATTTTTTTAATTGAAAAAAATTTTATTTTATTGTTTAAAAATTTATAATTTTTTTAATTTAGGAGTATTAAATAAGAAAAAATATTTTGATTTATCTTCCCCCAATGGAGTAACATCTGTGTCCTTCACCCGTAGAAACCCTTCCCGATAATTCCCACGGACGCTGAATTCCAACCATTAAAAGTCAACTCCATTCTCTTTGATAAAAAGAAATTAATTCCGTTTGAAGGAAAAGAAATAAAAGGCTTCCCTAGCATGCAATTTTCTCCCCTATTCCTGGTCCTTAATTAATGGGGTACATATTAAAATGACTGTAATTTTCCACTTTCCCAAGGCGCCCACTCTCGGCCAGTAGCCAAATTAAGTGCGCTCTGCAGCGCTCCTTTGACAAGTCAATAATCAATAACGATGACCGGCGGGCAGTCCATTGTTGTGCCCATCCTCCTTGAGTGTGCGTTCAGCATTATAATTAAACTTACGTGTTCCCTGCTGTTGTTTGGACATTTATGCCTTCTTGGGGCCGGTCCGATGGTTCCTTTTATTATTACTTTTGTGTGGTCAGAGACAGAGACGCCCACCGAAAGAGTTTTCCTTTTATCGGTTTAGGCGCCAAGCAGGCAGCAGGCAGCAGGCAGCAGGCAGCTTAACCTGCGCCACACCCACGCACGTGTGTATTTAATATAAATACGAGTCGGTTCGATGGGCCAAATTGTCCATTGTAGTGGAACAAGTGCCTCATTTATTTTTATTTTGGGCCACAGCTTTCGATTTTCGAGCGTTTAAAGCGTTTTAAGGTAGATTAGAATCCTTTTTTTTGTTTATTGATATTGTTGCTATTGTTGTTATTGTTGTTGTTGTATTCAACAATTTGTTTAGGACACGAAAAGTGGGTGGGGGAAAAGCATTTCAATGATGTGAGGAGCATCTTTTTATGGAGGGTAAAAATGTGTTAAGGTGAGGCTTAAATAGAAACATACAAGGTCATTGTCTTGCTCCATGGGAAAGTTAGGGTTGATGAAGTCTACGGAAGTCCTGAAGTCTACAGTGATGAACATGAGGCTGAGGTCGTGGCTATAGAGGAAGCAGAAGAAGATTATTAAACAATATATCTGCATTCTATCTGACAGCCAAGCGGTCTTTGGCTCCTGGATACGGCTATGATTAGATCAAAAGCTGTCAAGGGCTGCCGCAAATCTATAGACGAGACGGCTAAGCAGACTCGCCTGCTTCTGAGTTGGGTTTCCGGCTACAGGGACATTCCAAGGAACTGCAAAGCGACTGAACTCACCCGAGAGGGCGCTAAAATACCGATTCATCTAACAAGGTCAAACCTCAGTATTCCCATTCAGTGATATCATGACCCTATTGTCGGTACTTCAACATCTCCAGAATGTACTTTATGCTTCCGGGAACAACACTGTTCTAACGCATAGTTATAAATTGTATTAAAAGATGGTTTCTCCTATTGGATATATGTTAATCTGATCAATTTCAGGTATTATCAGGATCTTGAGTTTACTTCTTCAACTTTATTGTGTATTTTCAATTTCTGTTTCATGTTCAGTGTCTTTTTCAGTTTCATTTTGAGTTTCATTCTCATTTTAAGTCTCATTCACTGTTTCATTTTCAATTTGATTCTTATTTTTAGTCTCATTCTCAGTTTCATTTTCATTTCGATTTTCATTTTGAGTTTCATTTTCTGTTTCATTTTCAGTTTCATTTTCAGTTTCTTTGTCAGTTTCATGTTCAGTCTCATTTTCAGTTTCATTGTCACATCAGTTTCATTCTCATTTTCAGTTTTATTTACATTTTGAGTCTAATTTACAGTTTCAGTTCCTTTTTCCGTTTCTTTTTCAGTTTCATTTTTAGTTTCCTTTTCTGTTACATTTTCAGTTCAATTTTCAATTCCATTTTCAGTCTCATTTTCGGTTTCATTTTCAGTTCCATTTCATTTTGAGTCTCATTTTCAGTTTCATTTTCAGGGTGATTCTCATTTTTAGTCTCATTCTCAGTTTCTTGTCCAATCTCATTTTCTGTTTTATTGTCACTTTAATATTCAGTTCCATTTTCAATGTCATTTTCAGTTTCTGTTCCATTTTCAGTTCCATTTTCAGTTTCATTTCGAGTTCAATTTTCAGTTTCATTTTCAATTCTATTTTCAGTTCCATTTTGAGTCTGATTTTCAGTTTAATTTTCTGTTCCATTTTCAGTTCCATTTTCAGTTTCATTTCGAGTTCAATTTTCAGTTTCATTTTCAATTCTATTTTCAGTTCCATTTTGAGTCTGATTTTCAGTTTCATTTTCAGTTCCATTTTCATTTTCATTTTCAATTTCAGTTCCATTTTCAGTTCCATTTTCAGTTTCAGTTCCATTTTCAGTTTCATTTACAGTTCCATTTTCAGTTTCACTTTCAATTCCATTTTCAGTTCCATTTTGAGTCTTATTTTCAGTTCTATTTTCAGTTTCATTTTCAATTTCAGTTCCATTTTCAGTTCCATTTTCAGTTCCATCCTGAATATAATTACAGCACCCTAGAATCTCATTAAGTTGAGGCTAATCGGGCACCTGAATAATTTCAGGATAGCGTTTGCGTTTTATTCAACCCATCCCTATCATTTCTACTGATTCTCTATTATTCCTCCTTCCTTTCCTTTCTCACTTAGAGTACATGATTATATTCAATGCAGTCATCAATTGAAGGATTCTCACACTTAAAAGTTCAAGTTCCGAACATTATTCTCGCATTATCCTCACGGTTCCCAATGACCTTCATATAATAGCACTAATTTTTTAATCGATGCTTCTGCCGCCCACACTTCTCGTCTCGTCTGTGCCCACATTTCCTCCTCGCACATTTGCAGCTCACTTCAATTGCCGCTCATTACCGCCGAGATGCATGAAAACTTCATCAACGAGAGTAGTTTTTTACGGCATGTCTGAGCGCAGCGCACAAATTCCTGTTTTACGATTCTTTCAATAAACGTAAAACGCGCAAATTGCAGTTAGAAGGACGAACTGCTGCTGTCTCCAGTTGGGGTTTTAAAGAGCGTCACAGAGAGGGAGAGGGCATGGAAAGGAAATTTCAACAATTTTTTCATGGCTGCTCTGACTTTATGGGCGGCCATGTCGTGCAGAGGAAAAAATCCCTATCATTAGTTTATTCTCGTTGGTCTTATTGATGTTGTTGTTGTTGTTGTTATTATTGTTGTTGTTGCTTTATAAGTGTCAGGATCTCACTTTGCACTTAAACAATAAAAAAAGGATATGGCAATTTTTGTTTTGTTTTCTCCTTTCCACTTTCAGCAGCAACTTGCAACAAATTGTTTTCGTTTCCGCCGTTACGGCACAAACAACTTTAATTTTTATTCCTCATTGCAACACGACCACCAGCAACAACAGCAACAACAACAATTAAGTGTTGATGTTGCGCCATTTGTAGTTTGTTTTTTCTCGCTGCTTTGGCATTTACGCCAGATGCAACTTTATTAAGTAAAGTTTAATGGTGTTGTTATTGCTCATGTTGTTGTTGTTGCTGCTGTTGTTACTCGTGTTGTTGTTGCTGCTGTTGTTACTTGTGTTGTTTTGTTGTTGTTGTTGTTGTTGGTATTACACCTAATCTGTGCAAGCTGACTTTGCTGCAGTTGCTGTAAGAAAATTAATATAAAAAACAGGAAACTTTTTCGCTCCTCTCCGTTTTGTTGTTTGCGTGCTTTTCTGTGCCAGACAATTAGTTCCTGGCGTCTAATTGATCCTGTGGATTTCTTTCGAGATTGCTAGGGTGTTTATAGCACTTGCTGGAAATGTCAGATTCCAATTGTTCCTTTTTAGTTGCTTCTTTTTCGAGGCAGATTTCTCTTTCCATATATCTTTATATATAATTGTACCTGTGTTCCGATTTATTCCAACTGTTTCGTAGGTTTTCTCCAAATAACTTCTCCTGATTGTTTTTTCTGTTCTGTTTTCCCTAAACAACTTCCCGTGATTGTTTCTTCTATTTTGAGGTCTGTCATTGTGGGAGGCTGTAAGCTCAGTTTATTTGATTTATGCTTGTGTTTTATTATCAGTTCTATTATAAGCTCCTGGCGGCGAATCGCCGGTCCTGTTCAATTCAATACGAATAATGGGGACGGACCCATTGAATAAAACCCACTCACCCCACCTCATCTACTAATTCCGAATCACTGAGTTCAAAATTATTGACAGCTTTTTTTCAATTCTTTTGTTCTCTTCGAAGTGAACATGTTTGTGAAGATCTCTGATTCGGAACTTTCCAAGTAGACACATTTTTTTCTTATATAATTCTTGGTCATTATTCCAACAGTTTCGAGGGAGTTCCCCCATCAACTCTACTTTTTCGTCTCTTTTGTTTTCATCCATTTAAGAACCTACTTCATATTTATTTATTTTTTGTGCATAATTTTTTTTTATTACCTTTTTATTTACAAATTATTTATTTTTAGTTTTATGTGCATTATTTTTTTTTATTATGTTTATAATTATAAATTTTTTATTTTCTATTGTTTGTACATCATTTTTTTTATTCTGTTTATAATTATAAATTTTTTATTTTTTATTTATATTTATAAATTCTTTATTTTTAGTTTTTAATTTTTTGTATTATTATTTTATCATTAATTTTCTTTCTTATTATTTTTTTTTTAATTTTTTTATGTTTTATTTTTTTATATTTACTTTTTCTATGTTTTATGATTTTATGTTGAATTTTTTCATGTTGTACATAATTTTTTTTGTACATAATTTTTATATGGTTTATTACTTTCTGAACAACTTTTTTTTATTTTTTGTTTATATTTATAATTTTTCTACTTAATTTTTTGTTTTATTATTTTATATTTAATTTTTTTATGTTTTATTTTATATTTCATTTTTTTCTTGTTCTATTCTTTATATTTAATTTTTTCATGTTTTATTATTTTATATTTAATTTTTTATGTTTGATTATTTTATATTTAATTTTCATATGTTTTCTAATTTCATGTTTAGTTTTTTATGTTTTATAATTTTAAATTAAATTTTTTCATGTTATATTTTATATATTGCATTTTTTATTGACTATTTTATATTTATTTTTTTATATTTTATTTTTTCATATTAGTTTTTTTATGTTTTATTATTTTATATTTAAATTTTTTTTTCTATTTTTTATATTTAATTTGTTTATGTTTGATTATTTTATAATTTTTATTAATTTTATTGTGTTTTATTGTTTTATATTTAATTTTCTCCATATTTTTTTTTATTTTATATTTAATTTTTTTATGTTTTATTATTTTATATTTAATTTTTTTGTTTTATTGTTTTAAATTTAATTTTTTTCATGTTTTTTAATTTTATATTTAATATTTTTATGTTCTATTATTTCTTGTTAATTTTTTATGTTTTATTGATTTATATTTAATTTTCTCCATGTTTTTTTATTTTATACTTAATTTTTTACGTTTCATTATTTTATATTTAATTTTTGCATGTTTGATTATTTTACAATTAGTTTTTTTATGTTTTATAATTTCAATTTTAATTTTTTGTTTTATTATTTTATATTGATTTGATTGATTGATTTTTTTGTTTTAATATTTTATATTCTATATTATTTATTTCTTTAAGTTTTATTATTTTGTAGTTAGTTTTTTATGTTTGATTTTTTATATTTATTTTTTTGGTGTTCTATTATTTCGTATTTAACTTTCTTTATGTTTTATATTTATTATTTCATATCTAGATTTAGTTATGTTTTATTATGTTGTATTTAATTTTTTATGTTTTATTTTATATTTAATTTTTTATGTTTTATTTTATATTTAATATTTTCATATTTTATAATTTTATGTTTAATTTTTTTTTAGTTTCATTATTTTATATTTAATTTTTTTATGTTTCATTATTTTATATTTAATTTTTTCATGTTGTTTTTTATATAAAACTTTGTGTTTGTTTTATTTTTTTATATGTAATTTTTTTGTTTTATTATTTTATATGCAACTTTTTTAACGTTTTTTTATTTGATATTTATTCTTATTATGTTTAATTTTTTTATATATATTTTTATGTTTCATTATTTTTATACATAATTTTGTTATGTTGTATTTTTTGTACAGAATTTTTTATATTTTTTCTTTATATTAATAGTTTTTTAGTTGAAGTTTTTAATTTTTTGTTTTATTATTTTATATTAATTTTTGTAGGGTTTTATTATGTTATATTTAACTTTTTGTTTTTTTTACTATTTTATATTTAATTTTCTTTATGTTTAATTTTTTATATCTAATTTTTTTCATGTTTTATTATTTTTTATTTAAGTTTTTGTTTGTTTTATTATTATATATGTAATTTTTTATTTTTTATTGTATTATATTTAATTTTTTTTGTTTTTGTATGTTTTTTTATTTTATATTGAATATTTTTCATGTTTTATTATTTGATATAAAATTTTCTTAAATTTTTTTAAAATATATTATTTTTTAGACTTGTTTTATATTTAATATATATTTTTTAGTTTCTTTTTGTATTGTATAAACGGTTCCTTGCGCCTCATTTATACTGCGAGCTTATTTCACTTCAATAATTTTTTTGTTGAAAGTTTTTTAAATTCAATTTATTTTTTATTTAATTAATTTTTTTATTTAATTAATTTTTTTATTATATTTTTTTAGGGACTTCCCCCAACAAACCATCTTTTTATACAACTTCACATTTGATTCTTTTCAGACCTTGTTTCAATTTGTTTTTTTTTTTTTGTTTATTTTTTGTTTATTTTGTGCTAATCTTTTGTTTATTTTTTGTTTATTATTTTTTGTTTATTCTTTTTTATTTATTTTTTTATTATTATTATTTGATTTTTTATTATTTTTTGTAAATTTTGTGATTTTCTATTATTTTTTAATTTTTTATTATTTTGATTTTTAATTATTTTTTGTTTGTTTTTGTAATTATTACATATTTTATTTATATTTATTTTATTCAGATATTGTTAATGGTAAATTATTTATTTTATTTATTATATATTTTATTTATTATATATTTTATTTAATATATATTTTGTTTTTTTTATTATTATTTATTTTTTTAGAATTGTTTTTGTTATCAATTCCTGGTGCCCACTTCATCCTTTTCTTTGTTGTTTTGTAGTTATTATTTAATTATAATTATAATTTAAATATTTATTATTTGTACATTCAAATCGGTTCCTGGCATTTTCTTGATCCTATTTTTCTCAAGAATTTTTTGAATATTTATTTGTTATCTTAGAACTGGAAATGTCCGAGTTGATCAGTTTAATAAACTTCTTCCACCATTAATTATTTATAATCCTCTCCGAAGGAAGACTTACTTTGACATTGTTCCAGCTGTTTCGAGGGTCTTCCCCTAACACCTTTTCTTCGTTTTTCTTTTCTTTTGCTTTGTTTCACTTGGAGTGCCTTTCAAATTTACCCTTCCACTTTATGCTCATCCATTTCCTGTACATTCGCCTTCATTTTTCTAACAAAGGCGTTAATAAACGTAATTAAAATTAACATCATCCCCCCACCCCCTTCATACCAAGCAGGAAATTGCCTCACTGTCAACTTTCCTTTTGCAATTAATTATTACGTTTCCGTTAGTTGAGTACGAGTATCGCAGGTTGAATGCCACGCGACGCCTGAATACGAACAAAAGACGCTGCAGATGAAGTGGGAAGGAACTGGGGTGGAACTGTGGAAGAATTGGGTGTAAACTGTGAAGGAACTGGGTGGAAACTGTGGAGGAACTGGCGAGGAACTGTGAAGAAACTGTGAAGAAACTGTGGAGGAATCGTGCACTGTGAATGTAGGAATGGGAGTGCTTCAGTTGATGTCTTTGCTACTTAAATTGAGTTAATTAAACTGGGACTGGAACAATTTCGCAGGTGCTGCTGCTCCTACACCAAACGACAAATGAATGCGAACCATTAACATCAAATTTGAATATTGTTGCTGCAATGGTTCGTGTTGTTGCTGGTGGTGTTGCTGCTGCCGACACTGACGATATTTCTAGCACAACTACCAACAACCTGAGATGAAAGAGCGTTGTCCTGAGTGTGAGTGCTGCGCCATGCCATGCGATGCGATGCCGTGGCTTGCCTGCCTTTCTGTGCTGTTCAGAAATAAATGATTACAATGATAACATTACGCTTGATTTCTCTCACTGTGTCCCTCCCTTTGTCTCGCCCTCTTCTCTCCATAGCAGTGTTGGCTCCATTTTACGGTGCTTCCGCTTGATTCAACCTGCAACAACGCAGCAAATTCACTGCGCTTCGGAACTTTTCAGTCTCCTTCCTTCTTCCACCTCCTTTCTCATTCCTACCTCCTCGCCTCCTCTGTGTTGGTGCAACAAAATGTTGAAAATTTTATGTGGCTTGCACAAAATGGATGAACTTCATCCATTTCTCCCCCAGCTGCCGAAACTTTACTTTTTGATACACTTCGCTTCGTCCTTTTTTTGTTTAATGTTTAATTACATTCTTTGCAGGCTTTTGTGTGTTGAAAGGGATTAATTTATTAACAAGCTCTGGCAAGCAAGCAAACGGAATTCATGGTAATTGCATTATCCTGACGCACAGTACTAGTACAGTCCCCCCCCGAATCACTGGGGGCCGGCCCCCTCCTGAGTGGCTTAAATAAACATTTTTACAAGCAAAAAGTATGCAAATTTAGTTTGAATTTTGTTTTCAATTAACTTACTGGAAAGAGAGGAGGCGCGAGGGGGCGTAACTTTACTAAAACAGAATATTAATGCCACCAACTCAAGCGGCGGGCAGCTCCCATTCATTGGCAGGCAAATTTATGCAGTTATCTGACCAAGTTCCTTTGTTAACTTAAAAAGATTTTTCTGTAAAAATCCCCAAGGCTGCCAAGAACTTCAACGCATATTCATATCACCACCCTAGACTTCCTCTACCCCCTCTACCTCCTCTACCGCACCACTCTGCCTTAAGCAGCAGCCCAAATCGTTTTATTTAAATAGTAAAAATTTGTGTGGTTTCAGGATGCGGCAGCACCCACTCTGCTGGCTTTCTGGTTGGACCTAATTCGCCGCTCATTGCTGGTTCACACGCCCACCCCCACCACCAGCGGCCTTAACTAGGCTAACGCTGGTAGTTTTATGGCTTTCACGCTGTCATTGCATGAATTTGAGGCTTTTACCACTAAACTCCATGAGAAACACAGAAAGTCTCCTCCAGTGTTTAAAAGTCCTTGCCTCGTAGTCCTCTTTTAGTTCTCATTGTTGTTGTTGTTATTGTAATTGCTTCTGCTGCTGTGCCGAGGCACACACCACTTATTAGGCTGAATGCGGTGTGTCGTGGCGTGAACGCCAATAAGTAATTTCCTTCGTTAGCCAACCAGTCAGTCAGTGAGTCAGTGCGTCCCTCAGTCAGTCATCGTCAGTCAGCCTCCCGACCCCGTTGGCACGTGTTGCCATTTGCTGACTGTGTCTCCTCAACTTGGTGGCAGTCTCTGCCTTTGCTTTAATGTGAAACACACGCTTGCGGTTCCCTTTGTATGCATGTGTATGGGTTGACAGGGTGTTGGGGTCGCTGGCACCCCAGCAGTAAATGCCGGGGGGTGGACCAAAAAAGTATGTCTTGGCCAATAGTTTCATTTATCAGTGATAATTCTCTGACACAAACATATGGGAGTCACTCGTTTTGTTTTTATGTACAAATATGTGCGATATCACAAGCTGAATAGTCATTGATGACTTGTGACTATGTTGGGAGGCGGATTACTATTTAATTAGAGCAGTAAGTTAGTCAATAACTGTACTATCGTCGTCAATAATGGTACTAAATAAGTCTATATCAGCGCTTTATTATTCAAAATCAGTAGTAAATTAAAGTAACAAGTACTAAATTAAAGTAACAAGTACTAAATTAAAGTAACAAGTACTAAATTAAAGTAACAAGTACTAAATTAAAGTGACAAGTACTAAATTAATGAATGACTGTGTTAAATAAAGTAGCACATGGAAAAAATGCAAGCCAACACAGAATTATTTAATATAAGTACTAAAAATGCAAATTATTGAATATAAGTACAAAAGAAAAATGAATAGAAGTACTAAATTAATGAACTTTAGTATAAAGTAAGTGAATAAACCAATACAAGTACTAAATTAATGAAAAACAGAATTGAATGAGTGAATACGTGTACTAAAAAACTAATAGAAGCACTAAATTAATAAACTACAGTATTGAATGAGTGAATATTTGTACTAAAAAACCAATAGAAGTACTAAATTAATGAACTACAGTATTAAATGAATGAATATCTGTACTAAATAAATAAGTAGTAGTACTAAATGAATGAATAGTAGTACTAAATGATGGAATAGTAGTACTAAATGATGGAATAGTAGTACTAAATGAATGAATAGAAGTACAAAATGAATGAATAGTAGTACTAAATGAACGAATAGTAGTACAAAATAAATGAAAAGTACTACTAAATGAATGAATAGTAGTACTAAATGAACTAATAGTAGTACAAAATGAATGAATAGTAGCACTAAATGAACGAATAGCAGTACTAAATTAATAAATGGTACTACCAAATTGAAAAAGGGCTTGTAATTAAAAAAAATAATTCAAAATGCTTATTTCCAGTACAAAATCAATCAATTTCTGTATTAAGTTATGCAACAGTAGTACTAAATTAACTAGTAAATACAAGTACTAAATTAATGAACCCTAGTATAAATTAGCAGTACTAAATTAATGAAAAGCAGTCGTAAATTGAAGAAACCAGTAGAAAGTCAATCAATGTCAGTATTAAATTGTGCAATAGTTGTACTAAATTAACCAATACCAGCACTATCTTAGCAAATACTAGTACTAAATTAATTAACACCAGTAGCAAATTTAGTAGTAGAAATCACTAACAGTGCAAAATTCATCACTTGCAGTACTAAATTCACCACTTACAGTACTAAATTCACCACTTACAGTACTAAATTCACCACGCACAGTACTAAATTCACCACTTATAGTACAAAATATATCACCTACAGTACTAAATTCACCACTTATAGTACAAAATATATCACATACAGTACTAAATTCATCACTTACAGTAAAAACATCACTTATAGTACAAAATTCATCACTTACAGTACAAAATTCACTACGTACAGTACAAAACTCATCACGTACAGTACAAAATTCATCACTTACAGTACAAATTCATCACTTACAGTACTAAATTCGTCTTTAACAGTACTAAATTCATCACTTACAGTATTAAATTCATCACGTACAGTACTAACTACACCACTTAGAGTACTGAATTCAGTAAAGTACAAAATCTATCACTTACAGTACTAAACTCATCGCTTACAGTACAAAATTCATCACTTGCAGTACTAAATTCACTACTTACAGTACTAAATTCATCACTTGCAGTACTAAATTCAATACTTACAGTACTAAATTCATCACTCACAGTATTAAATTCATTACAGTAAAAACAGCATCACTAACAGTACTAAATTCATCACCAACAGCATAAAATGCATCACAGCAGTACCAAATTCACCACAAACTGTACTAAATTAATCACCAAC
This sequence comes from Clusia tigrina, assembly GCA_920105625.2. Lineage (NCBI taxonomy): Eukaryota > Metazoa > Arthropoda > Insecta > Diptera > Clusiidae > Clusia > Clusia tigrina. The sequence continues at coordinate 218,931,684 of OV050031.1, forward strand.
AGTACTAAAACGGTGAATATTACCAACAAAATTAGCCAATAATGAACTAAAATGATGAGACACACTAAATTATTGAACACCAGTATAAATTGCTCTTATAGTTAGTTCTAAAATGCTCTTACATAGTACTAAGTTACTCCTTTACAATGTGTACTAAATTACTCAATTATGCTATTAAGTTTCTCAATTGGACTACTACCTAAAAGAAGTCCACTCTTTCTGTGAGCGTTTAGTTTGATGAATTCTATGGTGCGGGGTATGTGGGCTGCTCCGTCTGGGGGTCAGGCCTTCTTCACTAGTTTATTTATTGTTGGTTTTACTGTACACAGAATTCGTCTTAAACCCGGTTCTTCGTTCCTCCAACTTTCCGCACACAGTGATGTTGACAGAATCAGTATCTGTTCCATTCACTGCTGGGATGAGCTTCTACCTAGGCTGGTGTGCCGCCTACACGTGTGTGGTTGTGTATATGAGTGTATGTGAGTATATGTGCATGTGTGTGAGTGTGTTATATGTATTTATTTTACGAGGATGTTTCCGTTCCTTGGCTGTGGAATTGTTTTTGTGGTTTTGGTCGGCGCTTCCTTATTATAAATAAATAGTAGAGTGAGCAACCGTTGAGGAATTTATGTGGCCCAAATTATGTTTAAAATATTCATTCGGGAATTTACCCATAACGCTCACTTTCATGATCCTTACAAGGATATATTAGCTTAGGTGACCCTCATTATTAACTTTATAAAACATTTTTATGGCAATACTCGGCATTTCCCGTTTATAAGTGTCAACAAAGTTTCCTCATATTAAAGGCCGTAAAGTTGCGGCGGATGCTTGGCTGATTGTTACGCTGGAATCACATATTAAAGGAAACTATCTTCAGCATATGTTGTGGCATGCGAGTATCTTGTAAAGCAGATATGAATTTTCTTGTATATTCGTGTGATTCATATCACAAAATTTCCCGAGTGCAAACATCTCCCCTAACGAATCCTTTGAGCACTCGTACCCACTTGCATTGCATTTGATTTAACTCTGATATCATTGTTTATGTTTGCTCACATACCCGTGGACATGTGCTTCCTTATCTGTCGCCGCTTCATTTAGTTGCGGAATGCTCTGCCAGAAAATTGCATTAATAGAAGGATTTCGGATTTTCTAAGGACGAGGATTCGAGGAGAATTCTCGCCGTATATCAAATGTGCAGGCACCCCTTTCAATTTAATCCTGCTCCAAAGCAGCTGCACGTAGCATGCGGCTTTGGCTTTGAGCTACCTACAAATGCGTCCCAACACACATCCACACTTAAAGAAACCCACACTCTCGCACCTTGCCAAGGTAAAATTGCAATCATCCTGCCGCGTGGATGACAGTTAGAACGACGCACGTGTATGTGCCGTGTGAGTATATCCTGCACGCTGCTCCTTCCTCCTTTTGTGGCTGTTAGGAGCATATTCCACGACAATGGCATTGCACTCTGTGGAGTGTGAGAATCGTGAACATATTCTCGCCGTATGCACATTTTCCATAAAATGAAATTGTTTCGAAATTGTTTACATCACGTTGGGTAACATTTAGTTGGCTGCCTCTCTTCCACCCACCCACGACTGGCTTCGCTCGCTGCCTGCAATTTGCTGTTGTCAGGCATCTGCCGGGTTACAATTTTATGCATGACATGCACGTGATGTGATTTGATAAACCAGAAATTTTTCAAAATTTTTCACTAAATTGGTTGAAAGTATGATTTGGAAGGATTTTTTGATTCAATATTCATATTTGCAGCCAGGATTCTTCTTGTATATGAGAGTATTTTGAAGTGATTTTATAAGGTGGCAGTATATTAGCACCGTTATTTGGGTATATGTGTATCGTATTCGGGTAATTTTGTCGCTTAAGCAGACGTACTGCAACTGTAATCAACTGGGTGTAAACCCGGGCAGGTGAGGCAAAGTTAGGAAGACAAACCTCCTCGGAAGTCTGATCCATTTTAATACATTATCTTCAATTGTTAATATAAAATTGTGTAGCTTTAAAGCACTTTTCATAAGACAGAACCACCTTCAATTGCAGCAACAAACCTTTAGAGGTGGTTTAATTTGAAGAGTGGTCTGATATGAAAAGAGGTTTAATTTGAAGAGTGGTCTGATATGAAAAGAGGTTTAATTTGAAGAGTGGTTTAGTTTGAAGAGAGGTTTGATTTGAAAAGTGTTTTAATATACCAACCAAGTTGAACTAGTTTAATGCGAAACCTAAAGTTATAAAACCGCCTTCATTGACACAAAGCACCTCTGAAGAATAATCCATTCCCAATCTTATCTTCTCCATACTTATCTTCTCCTTAAACTTAAACGTGTTTAGTTTCAGACAGGATTTTATAAAATAAGAGATGAAAGCCGACTGGTTTCATTTTAAGACAGATCCACCTTCAATGGGAGCAACAAGATTTGAAGAGTGTTTTATTTTAAAGAGAAGTTTGATTTGAAGAGTGGTTTAATGCACCAACCAAGTTAAACTTGTTTAACATAAAACTCAAAGTTATAAAACCGACTTCACTGATAGAAAGCACCTCTGGAGAATAATCCATTCCTATTCATATCTTCTCCATACTTACCTTCTTCGTACTTATCTTTTCCACACTTATCTTCTTCATACTTATCTTCTCCTTAAAAACTTATCTTATCCATACTTATCTTCTCCTTAAACTTAAACGTGTTTAGCTACGGACATGATTTTATAACATTGTTAGAGCTTCACCAACTGGTTCGTTTTAAGATATATTGAGCGTGGTTAAAGCTGGATATTAAAATTTAAAGCTGTTGATTAAGATCGTTTATTATCGACATAAACACTATTAAAGAGTCCTGATTATTTTAAATTCTGTTAAGTAAAACAAGTTTAACTTAGAACGTCATCTTATAAAATTCCAAATACAGAAATATGGCAAACTTGAAATTTGGCAAGTGTGAAATTTGGTAAACATGAAATTTGGCAAAATTTGAAATTTGGCAAGTGTGAAATTTGGTAAACATGAAATTTGGCAAATATAAAATTTGACAAATGTGAAATTTGGCAAATATGAAATTTGGCAAATGTGAAATTTGGGAAATATGAAATATGATAAATATGAAATTTGGCAAATATGAAATTTGGCAAATGTGAAATTTGGGAAATATGAAATATGATAAATATGAAATTTGGCAATAATGAAATAAGGCACATTTTAATGCCGACCAATGACACCATTATCAGCCTCCGAAATTGGGAAGAAGAATCGGGTTCAGTCTAAAAACTATTGAAAGATTCTCTCTTCGGCATTTTAAATCAGGATCTGGGTGAAAGGTTCAGAGATCCATTGAACCTGTTATTGAAATGTTTATTTATATGTTTTATATTTATTAAGAGTGCAGTTGCAGAATAGGGATAAACACGTTCAACTCTGCAAGTAATTTCTGAACGTGTTTAGTTTATAAGTGAAGTTGAACTTAAGATATATGGATATAGAGAGAGAGAGAGAGAGAGACATACATACATTATAGAAACAGATATTATAGTGAGAGATATTATAGAGAGATATTGTAGACAGATACTATAGAAAGAGATAGGGTGTTATTATAGAGAGATAGAGAAATATTGAGAGAGATATTATATAGGGAGATTTTATAGAGGGAGATATTATAGAGAGGGATATTATAGATTGAGATATTGTAGAGATAGAGATATTATAGAGAGTGAGATATTATAGGGAGAGATATAATAGAGGGAGTTTTTATAGAAGGAGATATTATAGAGAGGGATATTATAGATAGATTGTAGAGAGATCTATAGAGAGATCTATAGAGAGATATTTGAGAGATATTTGAGAGATATTTGAGAGATATTTGAGAGAGCTATTTGAGAGAGAGTCATAGATATTTGTGATAGATATTTGTGAGAGGTTTTTAGAGTGATTTGGAGAGAGATTTACAGAGAGATTTAGAGAGAGATTCAGAGAGAGATTTAGAGAGAGATATAAAGTGAGATATAGAGTGAGATATATGGTAGAGTGAGATATAGAGAGATTTAGAGAGATTTAGAGGGATTTAAAGAGATTTAGAAAAATTTAGAAAGATTTAGAAAGATTTAGAAAGAGATTTAGAGGGGGAGATTGAGACAGAGATATAGAGAGAGATATTATAGAGAGGGATATTATAGAGACTAATATCTGTCTAGATAGAGATATTATAAATAGTTAGAGTTATTATAGATAGAGATATTATATATTGGGATATAGAGAGTGAGAGATATTATAGAGAGATATATTATGGATAGAGATATTGTAGAGAGATCTATAGAGAGATATTTGAGAGAGCTATTTGAGAGAGATATTTCTAATAGATATTTGTGATAGATATTTTTGAGAGATTTTTAGACTGATTTGGAGAGAGATTTGGGGAGAGATTTAGAAAGAGATTTAGAGGGAGATTTAAAGGGAGATATAGAATGAGATATAGAGAGATTTAGAGAGATTTAAAGAGATTTAGAAAGATTTAGAAAGAGATTTAGAGAGTGAGATTGAGACAGAGATATAAAGAGAGATAGAAAGAGATAGAGAGAGATATAGAAAGATATAGAGAGATATAGAGAGAGAGATATATAGAGAGAGAGAGATATATAGAGAACGATATATACAGAGATATAGAGAAGTATATAGAGACGGATATAGACAGAGATATAGAGAAGTATATAGAGAGGGATATAGACAGAGATATAGAGAAGTATTTAGAGAGGGATATAGAGAGAGAGAGAGAGAGAGATACATAGAGATATATAGATATATTGAGAGAGATATAGAAACAGATATAGAGAGAGAGACATAGAGATATAGAGAGGTATAGTAGAGCTATATAGGGAGATATAAAGAGATATAGAGAGGCATAGAGTCGATATTTGAGAGATATATAGAGTGAGGTATTGATATGTAGAGATAAATATATAGAGAGAGATATATAAAAACAGATATATAGAGAGATGTGTAGAGATATACGAGTATATAGAAGAGTTAGAGAAAGATAGAAAGCGATGAATAGCCATATATATCGAGAGAGATATATAGAGAAATATAGAGATATATAGAGATATATAGAGAAACATATCGGGATATACGAGTATGTAGAGAGACATATGTAGAGAGAAGTAGCTACCGATAGGGAGTGATAGAGAAGAATATAATGGTACACATATATAGAGCCATGATATAGAGGATTATCGCACTGTTGAATTTCGTCCTTTGTGGTAGAAGAAAACCACTGATTTCCATCTTGGTTCAGGATATCCTTACCCAAACTTCTCCACTCCCTATTTTGCTATTAATATTCTCCCATGATCTCTGCAATTGTTGAATACCTTTTTCTTATTTTAATGTAAGTTGGGAAAACAAATTAAAATAATTTCCTTTCACAAATCAAAGGTCAATGCTTTATTTACATAATGCGATTTTCGAAATACGACCGACTGCGTGCGTACACACTAGAGGAGTCCTTTTTATCCTGGCCACACTCTCAACTAACTGAAATTGAGTAGCTGCTGCGGTAACATGGCAAATATTGTTACACACGCCAGGGTAGCAACTGCCGCAATCCGCAAACAAATCCTTGATTTATGCTCACATCCTGAAAGTAAAGCATTTATTTCCTTATCCACTCGTGCCAATACGATTGCTGGCTGCAGCCTCTGCGCCAGCTCCTGTTGTTAGTGATGCTGCTCGTCTGCGGATTGCAGACAGAAAAATAGATGCTCATAAGTGCATAAGTATCCTTCGGCCACAAACAATCAAATGAAAACAAACTATCGCCAGGACATCACCATTCTGGCCAATGGTCCTTATCGTGGCCCGCTCATCGTCGTTTCTGTTTCTTTACTTCGTTGTTTTGCCTTTGATTTTGATATTTGCTCTGTTTCTGTTTGTTTTTGTTGGCGTTTGTTGGCGTTTGTTGGTGTTTGTTCCTGTCCTTAGTTTGGTTGCTGGCATGTTCTGTTGTTGTTGTTGTTGTTTTGTTGGTCCTTGTTGAGTCGTTTCTGCAATGAAATGATGACGATGATTTACTGTTATGTGATTTCATTCAAGGATTTACTCTAGAAACCAAATGCGTCCAGCGTACGTAGTGTGTATTAAATGGCAGCAAGGATATGAGCACGTCTAAGCATGCAAGCCAAGGATATGCGTGCGTCTGTCTGTCCATCTGTCCGTCTGCCTGTCTGTATCTCTTTGGTACATAACCTTGAATGTGGTTATTTTCCAGCTTTTTTCCTCTTATTTTTATTGTTGCTCTCTGCGAGGCGTTTGTTTTGTTCCTTTGCCTTGCAGTGCTTTGCCTTGCTTCGGAAAGTGCAACTTATCTGTCCACATTTGTACAAATGGCTTCACTTCTATATATGCATGTGTGCCTGAGTGTGTGTGGAAAAAGGGATTTTCGTAGTTTACTTAATGCCAATGCATTCGTGTTCATAAATTTTGGCAGCTATTGCCGCACATTCGTTCGACTGCTCCAACGCTTAAGTTGTCTGGCGTGGTTGATGATGTTGCAAGGACTATTCAAGGATCGCGCAGGGAATGCAGAGACTGCAGGCAAGTGATATGCTTGAAATTTGAAGCAGTGGCCAAGATTACTCAACCTTTTACTTATTCTTTAGTTGCAAAGAAGTCACACAAAATGTGTGGGAAAGTTGGTTAGTTTCACAAAAGTTGCATGCAGGTTGCAGAAAAGTAATTAAGTTGCTCATAAATTGCCTGAAACTAGAGACAATTTTTGTTGTTCCAAAAAATTTGGCATAAAAAGGTTGCAGGAAACTTGTGTAATTGTTCAGAAGTTGCTTGAAGGTTGTATGAAGGCTGCATGAAGGTTGCATGAAGGTTGCATGAAGGCTGCATGAAGGTTGCATGAAGATTGCATGAAGGTTGCATTTAGTTGCATATTTGTTTCATAACATATGTTGAGTAGCATAAAAGTCATAGAAAATATTTGTAGTTCCATAAAAGTGGCACAAATGTTCTAAAAAAAACTTTCAGAGGTGCATAAAAATTGCTGGATAGGATTTTAATTCCAGATAAGTTCGATACAAGTTGCATATAAGTTGCAGACAATATGTTGAATAGTGCAGAACTTCTACACAGTTTATGGAAAACATATTTAGTTGCAAGAAGTTTCCCAACATAGCTTTTTATTGCAAAGAAACATAAACATATGTTTAACAAATAGGTTGCAAACATATTGTTTTGTGAAACATAGAAATGGTGGAAAATATGTTTAGTTGCACAAAAGTTTCATAGAAGTTGCCCCTAATTTTTATTAGTGACAAAAGGGTTGTAAAAATTATTTTCGTTTGATATATAAAAATTATAGAAAATATGTTTAATTGTGTATGAAACATAAAATTGTATGAAACATAAAAATCAGGGAAAATATATTTAGTTACACAAAGGTTGTATAGAAGTTAGTTCCAAAAGATGTTCTTTAGTTCCAAAAGATGTGTCAACATAGTTTTTATGAAACATAAAAATAAGAGAAGTTGCACAAAAGTTGCATAGAAGTTGCCGCAGAAGTTTTCAGTTGGAAAAAGTTTGTAAACATACAAATTTTGAAACATTTCAATATGAACATAGTTTTTTGAAACATAAAAATAGTAGAAAATATGTTCATTTGTATGCTTTTTAGTTGCAAAAAGTTGTCAACATAGTTTTTTATGGAACATAAAAATAAGAGCAAATAGGTTTAGTTGGACAAAGTTTTCAAAAAGGTTACAAACATAGTTTTTTATGAAACATAAAAATTGTAGAAAATTTTTTTAATTGTATAGAAGTTGCCACAGCTATTTTTATTTGCAAAAAAGTTGTAAACATAGTTCTTTATGAAGATAAAAATAAGAGAAAATATTTTTGGTTGCGCAAAAGTTGCCTTAGATGTTGGAAAAGTTTGTAAACATATTTTTTATGAAACATGAAAATTGTGGGAAATATGTTTAGTTGTATAGATGCTAAACATAGTTTTTATGAAACATAAAAACAAGAGAAAATTTGTTTAGTTCCACAAAAGTTGCATAGAAGTTACCAAAGATGTTTTTAGTTGCAAAAAGTTGTAAACATAATTTTTTATGAAACATAAAAATTGTAAAAAATATGATTAGTTGCACAAATGTAGCATAAAAGTTGCCACAGATGATTTTAATTGAAAAAAGTGTAAACATAGTTTTTTATGAAACATAAAAATAAGAGAAAATATGTTTAGTTGCACAAAACTTGCATAGAAGTTACCAAAGATGTTTTTTAGTTGCAAAAAGTTGTAAACATAATTTTTTATGAAACATAAAAATCAGATAAATTGCATAGAAGTTACCCAGGAGGTTCATAAGTCACAAAAAATATCCAAACATAGTTTTTATGAAACATAAAAATAGTACAAAATATGTTTAGTTACATAAAGGTTGCATAGAAGTTACCCAAGATGTTCTTTAGTTGCAAAAAAGTTGCAAACATAGTTTTTTATGAAACATAAAAATATTGGAAAATATGTTTTGTTGCACAAAAGTTGCTCAGAAGTTGCTTTTCAAATTCAAAGTTTCATTAGTAGCACTGAAGTCACCGCAGCTTAACTGCCACACGTCTACTAATTTCCTTTGCTAACACTTTTTGTCCCTTGAACATAACTTTTAGTTGAAAATATTTCCACTGTAATGCCACCCGGAAAAGTCCTTGAGCAAAGGACAAATCAAGTTCATGGAAACAAACGTTGCACTATGATTGCTCGCTTTTCACACCCCGCCCTCCTCCTTTCAGTTTTTTAGTCCTTTTGTTTATTCTTTGGCCGTAATGCTTGGCTCAGCATTTCGTAATACGTTAAACACTGCAAAATGTCTAAAGAAAGCCATGGAAGCAATTTATTGCCGTCTTGTTGCATGCTTCCATTACACGATGTGCCGTGCGCCATGCGGCATGAGGCATGCGGCGCATGCTGCAGCTTGCGACGAGTACGTACGTTCCGCACGCTGCTCCTCGTAGTTTGTTATTTTCAGCACTGCTGCAGCATATTTTTGTGCATTGACCCGCCAAATGCGCGTGGGAACACATGCCACTAAAAATTCTGCCACAATATCCTCAACAACTTTTCCAGTTTAAAATGTTTTAAATGTGAAAATAACTTTTTAAATGAAAATTCTGATTAAATGAATGAATGAGGGAAGGAAGGAGTGGGGAGTAGAATGAGAGGTGGTATGAGGGGGGAATGAGGGGAGGTATGAGGGAAGGAAAGAGGGAAGGTATGAGGGTAAGAATGAGGGGAGACATGGAGTACTGGTAGCGTGTTCATGATGACTACTTTGGCTCGGACGACATGTTGCGAAAATGATGAAGTGCACGAATGTCGCTTCGATACGATTTTCTGTGAGGACCTTTCCTGCTTTTTCTTTATTAGAAACAAAACAATCTTCAATAAAAACTCCTCTGGGGAAAATATTGATGGATTCTTTGGATCGTTCGTTATGTTTTTCGTAAAGTTTTAATGCGATTGTGGAAGCGTGGAAGTGTAGAATATCCACCTTACCCATTCCAATATTTTCACTCTCTGAATATGTACTCCCTTGGACTGGGTCTTCTCTTTAGTTAGATCCTGAGCAATAACCATCTTAGCCATTCCAATATACTCACTCTCTCAATATGTACTTCCTTGGACTTTATCTTCTCCTTGGTTAGATCCTGAGCAGTATCCACCTTCACCATTCCAATATTCTCACTCTCTGAATAAGTACTCACTTGGATTGGATCTTCTCCTTAGTTAAATCCTGAGAAATACATAAATTAACTGAAGCCATTCAAAAAATCAAAGCCAGGTACATTACAAGGTTAACTAAGGTGAGGATAATTGTGGCTAGTAGATGAACTAATGTTGAAGAGGTTTATAGTTCTATATAACATGTCTGAGTAAATTGAAGTAAATACTCTATAGACACAAATGAACTATCATATCCAGTGAATCATTCCTAATTGAAGTGTGAGGATCTGTTCAAATTCTACCATAGAACAAACCATTGATCTTTTGTGTTGCAATCTCGACTTTTTGACACGGTGGGAGTCCCAGTGTGGGGCCTACTGGATGCTGCAGATTATATGTTGATACCATAGACTTCGTTTTAACTCTTTTTTTGTATTGATGGATTGGTTTATTTGCTGATATTAGGATTCAGATTGCTCGTTTGAGCTAGCTGCACCATAGTTAACTGTTCCAGTTTCATCAAAATTTGTGTTCCTCCATCCCGAAGAGTGGTTGGGGAGATACATAGAACATACTAGGGGTACTATTTATATTTAGGGAACTGGCAAGACAATAGCTAAAATCTGGCAACACCATAATAAAGTTTCACATTTTTTAGCATAAACGTACTCACAACGTGTTGATGTACAAGTGCCATTTGTTTTGTTTACAGTGAGTTAAGAAAATCAATTGGCCAATAAATGGAAATTTCAAGAGAAGTTTTCGTTGGATTATTTTTCACAACTTTCGACGTGGATTATCTCAACAAGAATGTGTCGATGAACTCAGTTCTTTGTATGGCGATAAAGGACCATCAACAACCACAGTATATCGTGGTTGTAGTTCGGTCGCCGACGAACATCGTCATGTGACATATCGTGAGATAGAGGACACCTTGGACATTACTTCCACTTCCATACATTCAATATTGCATTGTTTGGCTGTAAAAAAGATTTGCTCGCGTTGGATCCCACATAATTTGACAATCGCTCAAAAAAAGGCTCGTGTCAATTGGTGTAAGGAAGTGATTAAAAAGTTCGACCGTGGTGGTTCAAAAGGCGTGTATAAAATCGTGACAGGTGACGAATCATGGATATATGCGTATGAGCCGGAAACAAAACAAAAATCGACCGTGTGGGTATTCCAAGACGAGCTAAATCCAACAAAAGTTGTTCGTGGAAGAAGCACAGCGAACGAAATGGTCGCCTGTTTCTTCGGCCGAATGGGTAACTGTTCCGCTTGAGCAACGTAGGACGGTCAATTCTGAGTGGTACACGACCATTTTTTTGCCGGAAGTCTTCGGAGAAACATCCGCAGGATTTTTGACTGTGTTCTTCGGAGTTTCTCCACATTTGATGGAAATGCGGTGTCCCAGAGTTGGATTCTAAATCTTCATATTGGTGTAATTACTGCCTTATAGAGGAGTACCTAGTATAGTCCAGTTTAAGTTTGGACCAACGATTTAGAAGCCATCTTAGTTCATATACTTTGAGTATGATTGGCGTGACTTTGGCGCTTATCCTTCGTTTAAGTAAGTCTCCGACCGAGGTACATTCCAAGGAACTTTGTTTCAGAAGACTGTGGGATAGGCTTGGAGTTTGAGTTTGATTGGGGTGACTTTGGCGCTAATTCTTTGTTTAGGTAAGTCTGTGAGCGAGGTACATTCCAGGGAACTCAGTTTCAGAAGCCTGTGGGATAGGGTTGGAGAGGATTTTCACAGGTGGACAAGTACTCCTTTATAAAGTGAATGTGAGTGTACACTATTGATCTCATTGACTTATTTTCCAGGAGTCAAGCCATTCTTGTAGGGTATTTACACGTTCTTGGAGAAACTTTGATGCCGTTTTCGGCTCAGAGTGTTAACATCGTATGGGTGTATCATCGGTTTTAGGTGATATGATTGTCGTTAGTAGGTATGTCAGCAGTGTATAGTGTGTAGAGCAAAGGGCCCAGTGCACTACCATGGGGTTCACCAGCCTTGATTGGATATTCAGTGTTCATATCCACCCTTTTGCATCACCACAAATCGTCGATCTGAGAGATACCTTTGCAGAAGCGTATACATCTTGAGGGGGAGGATGGTGTTGAGTTTCGACAGAATACCCCTCCATGTCACACTTTGTCAAACGCTTGCGTGATGTCGAACAATATAGCTGTGGACTTGTTCGACAGTACTATATATTTGACGAAAGCCAAACTGATGGTCTGGTATGACATTTTTCTTCTCAATTGCATCTTTTCCACGCTTTACTAAAAAATTGATGCTCTGGTATGACATTTTTCTTAACTGCATCTCATACACGCTTTACTATCAATTTCTCAAAGAGCTTTTTAGAAAATCGATAGTAAGCTCAAGGGTCTGTAAGAAGATACATTTGTAGGATCTTTACCAGGTTTGGGAATCAGGCCAGCTGAGTCGGACTCATCAGAAATGTGTCAAGAACTTCCAGGTTTAAGAGCTTCTTAGACTTTTACGTCCCACATTCTTCCCTGCAATTGTTCAAGTATGTGGCTTAAATTTCCAGCAATTGTTTTAATCTCCTCCATCATCTTTTTCTATAAATTATGCCTCACCAGCCTGTGGTGCATGACGTCTTTTTCTCCACATACTCGTAATTTATTAATGATCCTGCATACATTTCCTTCCTTCTTGTCTTTGTACCTGCTTCGCATACTGCTACATGTGGATGTTTCTTCATATGATGTTTCTTTATAAGATGTTTCTGTTTATAACATGTTTCTTTGTATGTTCTTTCTTTATATGATGTTTCATTTGATATTTCTCTCACTTCTTCCGTTGCCTCGCCGTGCTTTAATGAGCTGAACAAATTAATTCGTAAATGAAAACCAAAAAACGTACGAAACTAATTTTCTGCTTCTGATTTCAAATTAAACGAATGAATTCGTCGTTTTATCTTTCTTTGTGCCCCTGCCTCTGCCCCTGCCCATGCCTCCAATGTTGATGTTGGCGCGGACTTGCTTGCTGTAGACACATCAATAGCAATGGCTGGCGTTGCGGTTTGGTGCTTGATACTCATCATCATCATTATCATCATCATCATTATGATAGCAAACATCATCACTATTATTGGGATGGCATTAAATTGATTTTAGCCACACGCGCTGTTTATGGCCGCATTGATTACAATCAGAGTCAGAGGCAATTCTAGTTGGCTTGCCTTGGGCTTTGCTTAGGGGCACTTTAAGATTTGTGACGGAAATTCGAGACTAAATGGGAGATTATTAAAGTTATCATCGATTAAACGACAGTTACTCTCGATTACCTTCAATAATCACCGATTAAACGACAGTTTCTCTCGATTACCTAAAATAGTTCACTGATTAAACGACAGTTTCTCTCGATTACCTAAAATAGTTCACTGATTAAACGACAGTTTCTCTCGATTACCTTCAATAATCACCGATTAAACGACAGTTTCTCTCGATTACCTAAAATAGTTCACTGATTAAACGACAGTTTCTCTCGATTACCTAAAAGAATCATCGATTAAACGACAGTTTCTCTCGATTACCTAAAATAGTTCACTGATTAAACGACAGTTTTTCTCGATTACCTTCAATAATCACCGATTAAACGACAGTTTCTCTCGATTATCTAAAATAGTGATCTATTAAACGAAAGTTTCTCTCGATTACCTAAAAGAATCATCGATTAAACGACAGTTTCTCTCGATTACCTAAAATAGTTCACTGATTAAACGACAGTTTCTCCCGATTATCTAAAATAATGATCTGTTAAACGAAAATTTCTCTCGATTATCTAAAATAATGATCTATTAAACGAAGTTTTCTCTCGATTATCTAAAATAATCATCGATTAAACGAAAGTTTCTCTCGATTATCTAAAATAAGTGTACTCTCTCTCTATCTCTCTCTCCCCCTCTCTCCCCCCTCTCTCTCTCTCTCTCTCTCTCTCAGTTTTTCTCTCAATATGAGTGAGCAATTTATTTGAATTACCTGTCCTACTCTTCGATAAGTCCTCGCTGACTGCCCCCAAGAGAGTGTCATTGCAAGTGTTGGCGCTAACTCTAGAGTCTGCTTCGGTCCCCAATTACTGTCCCATTGCCCAACCCACTAAACTGTAGCGCCGCCGTCCTTATTGCACACTTCCAATTAATTTTCTTTTATTAAATAATTTTCTCTTCGGAAATTACCCCCTTTCAATTACGGAGATTTATAACAGTTCCCTTACCTACACTCCATCCACCCACTCACGTCCACCCCTCCCAATTTGCTGCTATTATAAGTAACATTATTGCCTTTTCACCTGTGGCATTACGAGCGTCCAATAAACTCAAAGCACGCTTCCCGTTCCCATGCGTTGTGGTGCGTTTGCTTGAAGCTTGGAAAGGCACAGGCATAAGCGCCCGTAATTATGCACTAAATTTTCATAATTAGTTTTTCTTGAAGTCGTCGAGCAGAGCACAGCACAGCGAGTTTTGGATATCAAATGTAAATCGACTCCCATGTAGCCCAGTGACTGTTTCTACTCCCTCTGCGGGGGTGAGTGGAGCCTTAGTGGAGCCTGAGTGGGGAGTCTGAGTGGGGAGCCTGAGTGGAGAGCCTTAGTGGGGAGCCTGAGAGATTGAAGCCCCCACATTCCAACCAGAGCGACCACATAATTACGTAACCAAATGTTTCCTCCACGCATAAAATTGCCAAATGAATTCCTGAATTTCCCTCTATCTCAAGGATTATGAATTTTCATTAAGCATATTTCATGGTTTCCCCGTTACGTTCACGAAATTTCATTGGTTTTCCAGTTATGTTGCGCATTTAATTAATTACAATTTAAAATTAATTGTTATTATTGTGAAATTTGTGTGTGTACAGTTGCGTCAAAAGTCAGTTGTCAGTTTGAAAGCATTGTCAAGCATTGCAGAAGCAATATGACCACAACAACAACAACACCAACTACAACTGAAACAATACCAATTGAAACAACAACAACTGAAACAAAATCAACGACAACCGCAGCAACAACAACATTGTCACCGCTGACATGCAACACTGTCAGTTTTGGCTTTCTATTGCCTGTTGTAGTTGTTGTGGTTGTTGTTGTTGTACGTTGTATTTGTCATGCTTAAATGCTTCCTCACCTCGTTTGGCGCCAAGTTGAAATTTCAAACCTAAAACTAAGTTTTGTTTTGCACACCAATCGTCGTCAAACATCAACCAAAAACCGCAGATGCATGCAACTCGCTCTGCTCTGCTGTGTTCTGCTCTGTTCTGCTCTGCTCTGCTGTGCTCTGCTCTGCTCTGCTGTGTTCTGGTGTGGCATGGCTGTGGTTGTGCGTTTGTGTTGTGAAACCTGAAACGTGTTGCAATACTACTTTACTCGAACGGAATTAAATAATTGTGTACATTGTCACCGCAATTCAGTCATCGCAAAAATGTGAATTTCAAATATTATTTAATAAATGCGATTATCTGAGTAGCGATTTGTGACGTGTGCGCCAAATGCACTGAGAAAATATGCGTGTGAATTCGTAGTTAACAAATTTTCCAAATTATGACAGATTTTTGTCCAGATTAATGAGGTATTTTGTCCCTCAGTAATTTGAACAAAATTCATTTGCAGTAAGTTTGTATGAGTACCTCATTTTGCTGTAGGAGGCACTACAATGAACCTCTTCAAATGAGGTGCTTCTGAGTATTTGTGAAGCGAACCACCTCACTCTTTCTGTATGGCACTACCAAGGTACTGATGCAAGAATAAGATATTTCTCTCAATACCCCATTTTGCTGTATTAGTTGTAGGTGCTAAAATGAACCAGTTCAAATGAGGTGGTTCTTGAGGTATTCAGGAACCTACACACGTCACTCTCTGTTTATCGTACTACTATGTAATGATGCCGGAATAGAACATCTCGTGACATTTTTTATATGCCTCATTTTTCTATATGAAGTGCAATAATGAACCACTTCAAATGAGGTGGTTGTGATATATTTAAGTACTCAACTAGCTCTTATACTTTTTATGGCACTACTGAGGTACTCATGCAACAGTAAGAATACCTGCAATTTTCTGTATTTGTACGACTGACTCATGTTGTTTGTATGAGGCGTTATAATGAGCCACTCCAAATGAGGTGTCATGTGTTGCTGAAGCTACCCTCCTAAATCGCTATTTATGGTAGTTTCAATGTATAATGCTAAAATAATAAGAAGTATCTTCAAATTTTGTACGTATGTACGAGTGACTCATTTTGTAGTATGAGGCGCTATAATGGACACTTCAAATGAGGTGTAATGTGTTTCTGAAGCTAACGTCCTCACTATGCTAGTATCAATATAATGATGTTAGAATAAGAAGTCTCTTGAAATTGTGTGTCTTTGTACGACTAGCTCAATTTGTTGTATGAGTTTGTTATAATGAACCACTTCAAATGAGGTGTAATGTGTTTTAGAATCTACACACCTCACTCGCTCTTTATGGTAGTATCAATGTGATGATGTTAGAATAAGAAGTCTCTTGAAATTTTTTGCCTTTCTTCGACTGACCCATTATTTAGTATAAAGTGCTATATGAACCACTTCAAATGAGGTGACTGTCAGATGTTTAGGAACCTATTCACCTCATCATCTATTTCTCCTACTAATAAGATGATGAATAAAGTGTTGAGATATTTTGTATTAGTGACTCTTTTTGTAGTATGAGCTGCTAGAATGAACCACTTCAAATGAAGTAATTGTCAAATTCAATAACTTATTTATATCTCTCTCTGTTTCTGCTACTAATATGATGATAAATAAGTACAAAAAGTGTCTTGAAATTTTGTTCTGGAGTTTGAGGTGCTATAATGAACCACTTCAAATGAGGTAGCAATTGCTTCAGCAGGTAACTACAGTATTCGCTCTTTATGGTAGGACCAAAGCCATGATGTACGAATAAGAAGTCTGGAAATTTTCTTTACTTTGTTCTTTCGGAAAAATAAAGATTTTGGCTTTGTGGGTAGCTGGTTCGGTCAAATTTTATATCAATGTTCATTGCTACTCATAACTAAACATGGATAAATGTCAAAATGCTATTAAAAGTGAAGAGACAAACCATGAGAAGTTAATAAAAGGTTTTAAATGAAAATTCATGAATGAGGTAGAAATAACGTGTAATAAACAACGAGTTATAAAAAAACGATTTATAAGTAACGATTTATAAGTAACGAGCTATAAATGACGAGTTATAAATGACCAGTTATAAATAACGAGGTATAAACAACTATATATAGATGACGAGTTATAAATGGCCAGTTATAAGTAACGGGTTATAAATAACGAGTTATAAATGAAGAGTTATAAATGAGGAGGTATAAATAACTAGTTATAGATGACGAGTTATAAATGACGAGTTATAAATGACTAGTTATAAGTAACGGGTTATAAATAACGAGTTATAAATGAAGAGTTATAAATGAGGAGGTATAAATAACTAGTTATAGATGACGAGTTATAAATGACGAGTTATAAATAACGAGTTATAAATAACGAGTTATAAATAACGAGTTATAAATGAAGAGTTTTAAATGACGAGGTATAAATAACTAGTGACGAGTTATAAGTAACGAGTTATAAATGAACAGTTATAAATGGCGAGGTATAAATAACTAGTTGTAGATGACGAGTTATAAATGACGAGTTATAAATGACTAGTTATAAGTAACGGGTTATAAATAACGAGTTATAAATGAAGAGTTATAAATGAGGAGGTATAAATAACTAGTTATAGATGACGAGTTATAATTAATTAATTGCGTGTATTATCCTAACGAGGTATTTAGCATGCATAATTGAAATATGCTTTCATTCGCATATTTATCATTTCCCTGCTGCGCTTAAATCGCTCTGCTGCTGAACGATTTATTCTGTATAAGTTGAGTTTTATTTATGTTTATGGAATAAACAAGAATTATTTTGCACATCATTAATCATTACTTTCTGTCTTCTTTGACTTGCAGTCTTAAGCAAAGGCCAAGGTGAGACCTGCCGCTATCGCTTCCTTGGCAAATACGGCGGCTACTGTTGGATTGTTACACAGGCCACAATTGTGTACGATAAATCAAAGCCACAGAGCGTGGTCTGCGTCAATTATGTCATCAGGTGAGTCCACAGATTCTCAATCATATTTCCTACTAAACATGTCCTTATACGAACAAATGTTAATGAGTTGAATTTTAGGCAGGCAACAAAAAAAAGTTCTAAATTAAATGCTTAAAAATGTAAAATTATATCGGAGATTTGTTCATTCTTTTATGGGATTTCTGTTGTGTGTTAATTCTGGCACGATTTTACGGTCGTGTAAATTTGATTGCGCTGTGCTTATCATTCATTTGTGTAATTAAATCAACACAAAATGCACAATTAACAATGAAGGCGGAAATTATTTTCTCAAACGCAGCAGCTCATTCGATTTCATGCGAGAATAACAGAAATACGCGAGCTCATTCACACAATTCAAGTGAATTTTCTTTCTCATCTTTTATTATGTGTTTTTCCTATCTGCATTTACTCGTATTTACCTACTCAGCAGTGCATAGAAGCGACGCTTCATTGAATTGTAATCAGAAATGATGTGCCCGTTCTGGTGCAGACGCGTGTGTATGCCAACAAACAAATGCGGCGCGCAGAGACTTCATTAACTAAATTTGCCAAAGAGGAAACAACAAAAATTGTTTCACCGCAAGCCAACAGCAGCGATTTCCTTCCACAGCGGCAGAGCACAAGTAGGCATTTGTCAATTTAACTTGGTTTGTTAATCTGTCATTTATTGTTATGACTGACAATCAGAGTGCCAGCAACAGCATCAGCACTTCGCTGGCAAATGTAACGCCAAGTAAAGTAATCTGCTGAAGCCTTCTGTTGCTGCCGCAAGTGCGGTGCCTGAAGCAGCTCAACATCCCGGCCTGAGCCGTCTACCTGTGCTTATAGCAGTGGTTGTGCCTAAACCACTGCCTGCGCTTATCACTGGCTGCGCATATCCCTGAAGGTGCCTACACCCCTGCCTGTGTCTGTACTTGAGATTCTGCCTATACCTCTACCTTCGTCTGTACTTCAGCTTCCGTCTACACTCTATCTTCGTCTGTAACTCAGATTCTGCCTATTGCACTGCCTGTGTCAGTACTTCAACTTCTGCCTATACTAGTGCCTGTGTCTGTACCCCTGCCTGCGCTTATACCCCCGAATATGCCTATACCTCCACCTCTATCTGTACCCCTGCCTTTGCCTATACCACCACTGCCTGTGTCGGTACCTTAGCTTCTGCCTATACCTCTACCTTCGTCTGTAACTCAGCTTCTGCCTATACCACGGCCTGTGTCAGTACCTCAGTTTCTGCCTATTGCAGTACCTGTGTCGGTACCTCAGCTTCTGCCTATACCACGGTCTGTGTCAGTACCTCAACTTCTGCCTATTGCACTACCTGTGTCGGTACCTCAGCTTCTGCCTATACCACGGCCTGTGTCTGTACCCCTGCCTGCGCTTATATCCCTGAATATGCTTATACCTCTGCCCGTGGCTGTCCCTCAGCTTCTCTCTCTACCTTGGTCTGTACCATACCTCAGCTTGTGTTTGTACCCCTACCCCTGCCTCTAAACCTGCCTCTACACCTGCCTCTAAACCTGCCTCTACCTCTGCCCCTGCCCCTGACTCTACCCCTGCCTCTACCCCTGCCTCTACCCCTGCCTCTACCCCTGCCTCTGCCCCTGTCTGCCCCTGCTCCTGTATCTACCCCTACCCCTACCCCCGCCTCAGTACTCATAAACTTTGACAGTTGCGTAAAACGCACACGACATTCCAAATTCGCTGAGGTAAACGAAATTCGCTTCGGTGGCGGTTGTCACAAAGCGCGGAATTTTATTTAATTTCTGAACAGCTGCCTTGGGCAAGCTGTGCCGCACCTCCTTGGTGGGAGTGTTGGGAGTCTAAGCATCTGTAAAAAACCTGTTTGGCACGTTTTTATTACAGCATCGCCGGAGAAGAACAACGAAATGTGGGGCTATATTTAAATTTTGGCGCACGTGGCGTATGAGTGATATTGCGTTGCACACCCCGGCACAGTGTGTTGTTGCAGCTTTTATGCTACATTAATGTAAAATATTAGATTTAAAGGTAATTTTGTGGAAAGTATGGCAATAAAATTCAATATAAAAACTTTAAGTGTGAGTGTCCAAGAGAATTGCTGGTTTTGCAGCAGGGCGTGGAGAGGGTTTTTATCCTGTCGAAGTTGCTGCTTAAAATGAGTTTGTAATTGTTCATTTGTGAACAGTGGAGATTTAGGGATCCTCTTTCCTTAAAGTCTACTCTAAAAATAAACCATTAAAACGGAGCTCTCCTGGAAAGTGGTGTCATTCCTCCCTTTAGTTGAGAGTCCACTGATGTCCTTTAGAAACTATTCAATTGTTGCCAGTTTAAGAGTGGTGCCGAATAAAATCTGATGTTGCTATATACAAAAATCGACCATATAATAAAATTATGATCTTTTTTCATAATTCCATGGCCCAGACCTCAATATTGGTATTTTATTGTTTCAAACTCAATTTGAATATTTCATTTTTATTTAATTTTTTATAACTTTTCCATCCTACTCCAAAATGGGTTTGCAACCTAATTTTAATTGCTCACGTCGTGACACAAGTAACCACGCAGATGCGCATACCGATACAGGTGAGCGACGTTCCTCACTGCCCTTTATCCTTAACTGCCCTGCCTTATTGCCCAAATATATTTTATATTTCGGTGGCCTTTTCCAGTTTATGGGCTCCATTTAAGCGCCGTATCAGCTTAATAATTATGGTCCTGGATAGCATTAAACAAATTTATGAGCGCACGTGGATATCCTTCTAGGAGTCTTCTACATCTTAAGCCACCCCTACCTTGAAATGTTTCATAACAGAACCTCACTCACTCGTACCCTGAAATATTTCATAACCGAATCTCACTCGCCCGTACCTTGAAATATTTCATAACAGAACCTCACTCTCTCGTACCCTGAAATATTTGATAACAAAACCTCACTCACTCACTCTATCGGTCGCTTAAGCATGCAGCAAGAACTCACTCACTAAGCTCACAGGAAGCTCTCACTCACCTAGTAGGCAGGAAGCACGCCGCCCTCACGCACTCCTTTGTTCCGTGCCACTTCTGCTTGCTCTATACACTATCGAAGTTGCCTCACAACACCCCAAAATATCGCTTCACAACACCCCAAAAATAACTTCACTTGAATATCCTTTTGACAAATTTGAATGTAAATTATCCTGACACATTTAAAAAACATTGCTGTGAGTATATAATGCCTAAAAAGCCGCTCCGCATACAAATACTAGGCTGAAGTTGTCGAGTGTCCTTCATGATATTGACTCCTGCACTACCTGCTATTTTTTTGAGCAATTCTTTTAGCCTGGCATTTTGTCAGCAATCTGATATTTATGATATTTTATGCTGCCGCAATTAATCTTAATTCCACAAGCTTGCCGGGGTCTCCATTTACAAAGCAGTCTCACTTAACTGCTTGAAATATGCCTAACTTAGAAGGGCAGAATTGCGAGTATTGAACGGGCCATGATTGATGGTTTGACTCTCAAGTAAGTGGTGCGTATATTATGGGGTGACGAGTAGAGTGCTATGGAGGAGGAGATATTTAGGAGTGGTGGCTCACTCACCCCCAAATCAATCAAAACGTTCTCTGGCTCTCCTTAAGTCAGTGGGAAAAATCAGAGCAGTCGTTTAGGCTGTTATGCTTGTGTATTTATATAACAATTAACTTTTTATCTTTCAGCTAAGGTAAGTACGTCTTCATACTTTTATTATAAAGCATATTTGTTTATAACTTATATACTATATAATTTATTTGTCTACTCGTCTGCTCTGAAAGAATGAACAAATTTAATAATTTCATAATTTTTTTTGTTACCTAAAAGTATGCTACATTTTTTTATATGAACTGATATTGCAGTCATTTTATGCTTAGAGTGCAACGTTCCTTGTTAGCAGGAATTCTTGAATTTTGTCGGTGTTCTTGGTGTTTATTTTAAGCGCATTTGTCACTTAAACGTTTATTTTCATAAATAATAAAATTTTAATTTTCGTTTGCATACAAAATTATTCTTTTCTTGGCATTGAATTGTTGAAATTGTGTGTGGAAAAGAAACAGTTCAAAATTGTGTTGAGCGCATTCGGAAATTTCTTGGCCTAGGTTAGTGTGGCAGAATAAGAGCGTCTTTCAAGAATTGTGTTTTGTTGTCATTTCGTGATATGGTTTTTGCAATTTTATGTAATTTTTATGTGATTAATTATTATTTATTAATATTTATTTATATTTATATATAATTTTTATATATATAATTTTTATATATAATTTTTATAGATAATTTTTATACATAATTTTTATATATAATTTTTATATATAATATTTTTATATAATTTTTATATATAATATTTTTATATAATTTTTATATATAATTTTTATATATATATAATTTTTATATACAATTTTTATATAAATTTTTTTTTATAATTTTTATATATAATTTTTATATATAATTTTTATATATAATTTTTATATATAATTTTTATATATATAATTTTTATAGATAATTTTTATACATAATTTTTATATATAATTTTTATATATAATGTTTTTATATAATTTTTATATATAATTTTTATATATAATTTTTATATATAATTTTTATATATAATTTTTATATATAATTTTTATATATAATTTTTATATATAATTTTTATATATAATTTTTATATATAATTTTTATATATTATTTTTTATATATATAATTTTTATAGATAATTTTTATACATAATTTTTATATACAATTTTTATATATAATTTTTATATATAATTTTTATATATTACTTTTATATATAATTTTTATATATATAATTTTTATAGATAATTTTTATACATAATTTTTATATATAATTTTTATATATAATATTTTTATATAATTTTTATAGATAATTTTTATACATAATTTTTATATATAATTTTTATATATAATATTTCTATATAATTTTTATAGATAATTTTTATACATAATTTTTAAATATAATTTTTATATATAATTTTTGTATATAGTTTCTATATATAATTTTTATATATATAATTTTTATATATAATTTTTATATATATAATTTTCTAATATATTTTATATATAATTTTTATATACTCTCATATATATTTAATTTTTTTATATATACTTATTTCTCTTATTAAATTTCCTTCACATGCCTCTTAATATGTTCATTGGCGCCCTACAATTGGCACTCTGACGCTCTGGCGCTGTCAATTAACAACACAATGCCTTAGTAACTGCTTCAACGCCGACATCAGCCACATTTCAATATTGTTTTAATTCTATAACAATTAAAGCATTGATTGCTCTGTCTTTCCCGCCTCCCCTGCCCCCACAAACACTCTCACATAACTGCGCAATCAGGCACTTTCGCAAGTGTGTGTGTGTGTCTACGCCATCACCATCGCTTCAGCCTCCGCAATATTTTGTTACTTTCACTTGCTGGGTGCGTCGCCCCTCTTCACACACAGCAGCTTCAATTAATTCATTTACTTGTTTGCTATTGAAAAGTCTTCATTCCCTCGCTCTCCCACCATGCCGACAACCCCTTTGTGAGTATGTGTGTGTGTGCGTGGGTATGGGCGACTGGGGGTGGCGTTGGCTCACACAGTTTTCACGTACGAAACGTATCCACACGCAGGCAGTTTGGTCTTGAATGGCTGCTTTTATTTAACAAAGTGTACCACATGCCTTTGCTTTTTTATGTGTGTGTGTGAGAGAGTATTTCAGTGTATTTGTGTGTGTGTATACAAACACTTGTGTGGGATTATAACTAAATTTAATTGTTCAATTTGAATTTTCATATAAATTCTACAAATCGATTGTTTGATTTGTTTGAACAGAACGAAGGCGCATTGTCTTCAATACATTTGCACATAGCTTGGTGCTTTGACTTCTGTCTTTGAGAGTGTTTGTGTCTTTTGGCTTGTGTGTGTGGTTATGATGTGTGCGTGGGGGGGTTGAGGTGTGTTTGGGGATGATGTTTGTCTACATCGTCAGACGCGTCGTTAAATATTTGTTGTTTTTTTAGTTTAATTGAAAACTAAATTTACTTTCTCAAATACGTTTACAATAAATTTTGAGGCATTTTTGCTCTGCTTACGTTTCGTTCTTTTAAGGTTTTATTTTTGTTTTTGTTTTTGAACATTTCTGTTGTTGCCGGTTCATTGAGGTTAAATGCAATTTGGCTCAGCTCGAATATTTCGTAGTTTTGTTCTATTAAGTCGAATAGTTCTCTGGTGCTTTGGGGAATTGTTTCTTATGTGGAATGAAAATTGTTGGCATATATTTTGATAGTATATTTTTTACTGAATTGTGCGATATTTCATCACCCGGTGTCCATTTGACGCATACACACGTATTTCACTAATACTTCTACATGATTGACGTCAAATGATTGAGCGTCTAAGATCCCCTTTAGGAGCGAACCTGTTAGTAAACAACTTTTCCGGAACGGACTTGATCGCAACAATTTGGTTCAGAATGAGCTATTCTGCAACGAATTGGTATGCAATGAACTGGTATGCAACAAACTGGAATGAGCCAACTGGTCTGAACTGAACTAGTTTGAAATAAATGGCTTCAAAATGAACTAGTTCGAATAGTATGTTTTGAACTGGTCCGAAACTAACTGGTCTGTAACAAACTGGTTTGCAACAAACTGGTCTGCAACAAACTGGTTAGCAACAGACTGGTCTGCAACAAACTGGTTAGCAACAAACTACTTTTCAATAAACTAGTTTGCTACAAACTGGTGTGAAATGAACTGGTTTGGAACTAACTACTTCCCAATGAACTGTTCCGGAATGAATTTTTCCGGATTGGATTGATTTGGAACTAACTTATTCGAAACAAATTTGTCTCGAACTGGTCTGTAACGAACTATACTCGAACTAAGTGGTCTGGAACGAATTGGTTCGATATGAACTAATTTGAAATGAACTGGTTTGAAATGTACTGGTTCGTAATGAATCAATGAAGTAGCTGGAAATGAACTTGTATGATAGGGAACTAGTGATGTGTACTAGTTTGATAGAAAGAGTTTGAAATGAACTGCTTCCTTTTAAACTGGTTTGAAATAAAGTAGCTCGAAATGAAGTAGCTGCAAATAAAGTAGCTCGAAATGAACTAGTTTGAAAAGTAGCTGGAGATGAACTATTTTGATAGGAACTACTTTGAAATGAACTAGTTCGAAATGAAATAGTTTGAAGTGAATGGGTTTGAACGAAGTAGCTGGAAATGATATAGTTTGATATGAACTAGTTTCAAATGAATTGGTTTGAAAAGTACCGATACGAAGTGACGGAGCTAGAAATCAACTAGTTTGATATCAACTAGTTTGATACGAACTACTTTGAAGTGAACTGGTTCGAAATAAAGTAACTGGAAATTAACTAGTTTGATAGGAATTACTTTGATGAATGAACTGGTTCGAAATGAAATACCTGGAGATGAACTTGTATGATAGGAACTAGTTTGATATGATATAGTTTGAAATGAACTAGTTCGAAATGAACTGGCTGAAACGAAGTAGCTGGAAATGGTGTAGTTTAATATGAACTATTTTGAAATAAACTGATTCGAAATGTACTTGGGAACTACGCAAGTTGCATTCGGAGGCCCATTGGTCCATTGTGATATATTAGTTCGAAATGAACTAGTTTGAAATGAAGTAGCTCGAAATGCAGTACCTCGAAATGAAGTGGCTGGATAGGAACTTGATATGAATTACTTTGAAATGATCTGGTTTGAAAGGAAGTAGCTCGAATTGAAGTAGCTGGAAATGAACTAGTTTGATATGAATTAGTTTGAAATAATTATTCAGTCACTTGCAACCTCGGCTATGAAATCTGGCCTATAGGACACGCAATACCTAAAATATGGTTTGAAGCTGACAATAGCCAATGTTCCTAGTTGTAGTTGTGTTCGAGACGCCTGCAGATATAGATCGCTGAACGTTCTACAAACAGCAAGTTTATAATCATGCATGGCATGCCATTATAAATTAGGATTTCCTAAATATTGAATAAAATATATATAACCCAACTCAAATCATTCAAATAAACTGGTTTGAAATGAACTCGTTTGAAATAAACTGGTTCGAAATCAACTGGGTCGACATCAACTGGTCCGAAACAAATTGGTTTAAATCGAACTAGTAAACCAACTGGCCTGGAAGAAATTGGTTTGCAGAGACCTAGTCTGAAATGAAGTGAAGAACTGAACGAATTGGCTCACAGCGAACTCCTTTGTAACGAACTAGTTTGAAACCAACTGGTATGGCACGAACAGATCTGCAGAGGCCTGTTCAGACGAAGTGGCTCTGGATTCTGAAACGAAGTGGTCCACAAGGAACTGTGAATTTTGTCACAACGAACTAGTTCACAACGAACTATTTCACATCGAAATGGTTTACAACGAACTGTTTCACAGCGAACTGGTTTACAACGAACTGGTTTACAACGAACTGGTTTACAATGAACTGTTTCACAGCGAATTGGTTCACAACGAAGTGTTTCACAGCGAATTGGTTCCAACGAAGTGTTTCACAGGGAACTGGTTCACAACGAACCGCTCTATAACGAACTGGTATGCAACGAACTGTTCAAGAACAAATTTCCCATCTTGTTATGGAAAGATCTGCTCCCGGACTTATACAAAACTCTTGACTGTTTGTTTAAAACTGCACTTTAAGTTAACAACAACGCCATAAGCGGATTCCCGCTCCCCTGCAGCGTCTGTTCTATTACAGCCTTGACTTTTTCTCTCCCCAATGTTCGCTGCTCTTCCATTTATTTCAGCTTTTTGTCACATTTTTACGCCAGTCTGTTCTGTTTGCGCAAATTGCAAAAATGCATTTGATGTTGTTGATGTTGTTGTTCTTAGTCTTGTTGTTGTTTTGATTCGTGTTGTTGTTCTTATGGTGCAATTTGCTAATACGTTAAACAGTTTTTTTCGTTCACTGAAATATTCTCAAAATGCAACTCATTTGTCTTATTTTTGAAATTGAAGACATTCTGCTAATTTGGCTGCTTGATTGCATACA
This sequence comes from Clusia tigrina, assembly GCA_920105625.2. Lineage (NCBI taxonomy): Eukaryota > Metazoa > Arthropoda > Insecta > Diptera > Clusiidae > Clusia > Clusia tigrina. The sequence goes on from OV050031.1 coordinate 218,958,614, forward strand.
AAACGCTCGCTGTGCTTCTTTTCTGCAGCGTGCATTTATTTTGGGTGGCTGCTTGTGACATACTTAGGAACGAAATCAAGGCTAAACGAGAGAGAGTGCTCGAATGAATGCAATGCGTCAAGCGGAAAGTAGGAGGCGGTACGAGTATGTGTACCATGAACTGTCAGACCTCTTACGTAGCTATGTGTCAGCGATCTGCCAAAGTGCCTCTGCCTCATCACGCCCGTTCAGAGTCAGCGAATCATATTGGATGAAATCGATTTCATTTGTTTACAGAGAAATTTGCATAATTAAAAATGTTCGTCCTTGATAAGAGCAAGATAATTAAGGATAATAATTCACTACAGACGCAAGCGAGCTACACGTATTGGGAAAAATATAAGAACGCTATTAAATTGGCATTATTATTGTTAATGGGGATCTTAAACTTCGATCTTAGAGATCTATTGTGGCGCCTTCAGGGATTCAAAGTATTTCTCTCCTCGTATCTCCTCAATAAATTTTAGTATTAAGAGTCTTATTTCTTCATCCGGTATTAGATGCTTCTTGCATTGGTGTATTAGCGCCGGACATGATCCTATCATGTGTGTCGTGGGCTCATATTCTTCCCTGCAAAATCTTCAAACTTCATTAGAGTAGATTCCCAGTTTTGTCAGGTGATCCTTCAACCTATAGAATGCTCTTTTAGAATCCCTGTAATAATTCTTTGAGTGTTCTTATACAATCCCTATTATTATTCTTACATATTCCTACAATTTAAAAATGATCCAGGTTAAAGGTCCCTGTAAGCGATTTTTATTCTGATAGCCCGGTGCAACGTGAAGAACATCACCATCAAGAACGACAAGGGGCGTCTTTCCCGGGCTGATATCGATGGCATGATCAACGAGGCCAAACTAACTCTGTCTTCTCAGAAACCACGAATAACTGACTCCAGTTTGTGTTATCAGAGACCATGAATAACCGAGTCCAGTCTGTCTTCTCAGAGCCCATGAATAACTGACTCTAGTTTGTCTTCTCAGAGACCATGAATAACTGACTTCAGTTTGTCTTCTCAGAGACCACGAATAACTGACTCCAGTGTGTCTTCTCAGAGACCATGAATAACCGAGTCCAATCTGTCTTTTCTGAGACCAAGAATAACTGAGTCCAGTTTGTCTTCTCAGAGACCATGAAAAACTGACTCCAGTCTGTTTTTTCTGAGACCAAGAATTACTGATTCCAGCCTGTCTTCTCAGAGACCATGAACAACTGACTTCAGTCTGTCTTCTCAGAGACCATGAATAACTGAGTCCATTCTGTCTTCTCAGATACCAAGAAAAACTGAGTCCATTTTGTCTTCTCAGAGACCAAGAATAACTGACTCCAGTTTGTCTTTTTAGATACCATGAATAACTGACTCCAGTTTGTCTTCTCAGAGACCATGAATAACTGACTCCAGTTTGTCTTCTCAGAGACTAAGCATACCTGAGTCCAGTCTGTCTTCCCAGACACCATGAATAACTGAGTTTCAGTCGTTTATTTTCGAGTCTGATGCGCGTTTCTTCCTTCAAGGACTAAGAGAGACAGTTCAGCGGACCATTATAAATTTCAGCCAGAGATAAGTTTTATTATTATATTGAATCCAATCACAATCTTCACAATAGATCTAAGGTTCATTTGCTGTCCTTTTTTATCCTTGCAGGTTACTTTAGATAGTTTATCTTTGATAATTTGTAACAGGACTTTTGGGTGGCTCCTGTGGCGTCTTAGAAATACTCTGCTTACTTCCTTTATATCAACAAATGACATCATTAATGTTTCAATTGGGTTTGGGCAAAGTGTTGTTTACTCAAGGATAACTTCCCGCATGTTGTTGATTTACTATTGTTACAGAAACTTTTCGAAGTAGTCGTAAAAGTTTCACTCAAGGCTATTTATGTCCTTGCGCCAGCATGTCAATAATTTTTTAATTGCTGTACTAAATTTCGGCAAGCGCCTGCACTGTGCTGCCAATAAATCAATCAAGCGTGCCAATAAATTTTGTTTAGCCATCACAATTTTCTTTAAAATAATTTTTTTATAATCCCTGTGACTGCCTGAGGCCACCATCACCTGACACTATTCCTCCTGTTTATTGCAAACATCAGCAGAGTATCAAGAAAGCAGACCTGTGAAGGCACCTTCATAAAACACCCTGATAAACTAGCCGCATAAGCCACCCTCAGAAACCACACTCATATACCACCCTTCACCCACCACCCACCACCCTTCACCCACCACCACCCCCATTATTATAGTCATTAAATTCCCGGCGCAATTTAACCGACTTTTCCCTATAATTGCCCGGCTGCCTTGGCTGCCAGTCCAACTGACACATTCTCCTAATTATCATTTATCAGTTTGTTATTGTGTGTCCTTACTTTGCTACAGTTTATTCAATTTCAAATGCCCCACCCCCTCCCCTTTGTTGAGACTTTGAATTTTAAACCTATTTATATACATATTTGCATACTTTTCGGCGTTCGGCACACAGTTTTTGCCAAGTGCGAGCAGTCATTTTATGTTGGACGCACTTTTTAATTACGAATTGTCGTTTAAGTTGATTTATTTGGAATTTTCGGCGTCTTGGCACCTACGCCGCTTTATGTTCCACTCCCTCCCCACCCACACAGCTGACTGACGCTGTTGTCAGAAGTTTGGCTGAGAAACTTGCTACACGCGCTCACTAATTTTTTCTGCGGCGAACAGCTGCACGTAAATTCAGCGTGTCGTAGTCTTCAGGCTGACTCCTGCCTTGGGGCCGGGGTGGGGGTACACATCCTTGCCAACTTTTAGTGGGCTTGAGTAAGGCTGCAGGCAAAATATCCTTACAACTGGCAGACTACTCTTTATGCTCGGAGTTTTTTTCCACTACAAATTTTGTAATTCCAAGCCAACGAAGGTCGAGGCACAGGGAAAAGCCGAAAGCAGCAGATAAGCACGGCAGAGCAAAATAAATTTGAGGCGTAAAGTAGCCTGCAAATTGTTTTGATAAATTCTTGTGTCTAAACTTTAAATTTATTATTATGATGATGATTTTGATTCCAGAGCGGAGCGGTTGAATGTGTGTGTGTGTGTGTGTGGTGTTTGCTTGTGTGTGTTTGTGTGGGAGCTTGAAAAATATTTTCCTCGCATTAATTAAAGGATTAGAGGCAAGTAAAGGCTGAATTTGTGAGCTTTAAGCCGCCTGTTTGGAGAGGTTTAGCAGAGTTTACTTTTTGGCTGACAATTCGCCTATTTGCTTGGATTGTGCTTTGCCAGCAAGGAGTGTGGAAAGCAGACTTTTCACTTTATTTAAAAGAGTTTATTAACAATCTTTTTTTGTGTTTGTTCTGGAGATTATTGACTAAGGATGAGTTCAAAACACAGAATTGACTTTGGAGTTGATTAAGTCATCAATTTGCAGATATTTTGTGGAAGGACTTGAACCGAGCTTCTCGTTATGAACCACCTCTGGGTTAGATAAAAGAGATTTTTGTAGAGTTCTTCAGTTCAAAGCACAGAATTCACTTAGAAATTGATGAAGTCATCAATGTGCAGATATTTTGTAGAAGAACTTGAAGCGTCCCGTCCTATTTTGAGTCTTACAACATTGTTACTTGAGGTTTTAGTGGAATCCTTTAAATTCTGTCACTACTTCAGACAGTTAATTGACGACTGGCATGGTTGCTTTGTTCTTGATATGAATCCGCGTCTACTGTTTATACTAGAGCTAACGTGTTCTGGCCCTTGACGCATGGTTGCTTTCTTCTTGATACTAATCAGGATCTGCTGTTTGTGCTGAACCGAAAGTCTAGGCCTTGGCGTTCATATGGCTGAGCCTATTTGAGCAGAAGAGATTAAGCCATTACACTGCAGTCTACATTGGTGTATTGGAACTGATCTTTATTACCTTTTATGCCTTCAAAGAGATCTCCCATATTAACCAGTTGAGCCACACTATTCCTGATTCTTACCCGGTTGCGCTTCAAGACCAGAGTGACTGAGTCATGAGCCTTTCACAGACCTTCATCATCTAATCTTAGATCTCTAGTAAAGGTCTCTTGCTATTCTTCCCTCTCTAGCTGCGAGTATTTCCGCCTCTGTTTTCGACTGATTTTCTTGTATGGACTCTTCCGGCTTTCTGTAAATTTTTGCTGGTACCTTCCAATACTGTTGCTGCCACTCACACCCCCCGCAAATGACAAACAACATCAGTATGTAGTTTCTCATTTGCCGTTTAAGTTGGTTTACGAGTGTTTACGTTGTCCCACTGGGGGTTATCCTTGATTTTGATCTATAAATTTTAATTTATTACTTAGCTAAGCTGGCACTCCCTTCGTTTTCTATGCAAGTCTTTCCTTTATTTGACTGCTTTAAAACTTGAAAAGTTCAATTTTTATTGCCCTATTTTTCCATATCCTCACAGCATGCCAACTAAATTGGTTCAGTATTTGATCGCCCATATCCCAGGCACTCCGACCTCCTCCCCATACCCAGTTAATACGCTGCTGTCTTGTCAACTTATTACCCGCTTCGTCTTTCTATCTATGAACACATTTTTTTTGTTGGTTTGGTGCTTTATTTAATTTGTATTAAATTTCATTCAATTTTAGTACAAGAATTTTTGGTTTCCACAGCTTGCATATATCCTTGGCAGGATATCAATAAAGCAGCATAATGTAATCTCATATACGTTCCTCTAAGCTTGAGGGTTTTACTATCTGATTTTAGTATGCGTTCGGTATCCCTTACTTTGCCTTTTGCCTTCTTCCCTGCCTCTCTCGCCCTCCTTGCATGTATGCTTGCTTCCTTCCTGCTACTTATTTACTTTTGTTTTATGTTTGCCTGAGTTTTGCGAGCTCGCTTCCTTGCTCTGGTCTACAGTTTGGGCATTTTTTCTCTCGATTAGAATTGTGTTTGCTCGTGTCAAGCATCAAGGGATTTTCGAGGTGCTTTGGCGTAACTTAAAACCACTCGATACAAAGTTTAGTTTTGGCAGGCAAATGTTTTATGGAACAGTTGTGCCCCATCTCTCTGGTGATGTGGGGGTCTGCTGTTGTTGTTGTTGGGATAGTTGTTGGGTTAGTTGTGTATTGTTGTCATGTTTGGTTAAGTAGTCATCTATCTGCAAGGCTGATTTGCCTTGTTATGGAATTTTTTTGCTCAATTTGAATTTTTATCGCTTGAGAAAGTATTTCGTCCTTACATTGTGGTTTCTTGTGATTGCCTCGCAAACTTTTTATTGGGTTAATTTGGATACTTGCAATATGGAATTTAGTGAAGGGGTATAGACAGTTTTTCGTTCTGTGTGTTATATTTCCTATTAAGGAGTGGGTATGTGGAAACTTATGTAAATCAATATTGCCTAAAGCACATATCAAAGGACACTCGGCGTATGAGTAATATTAATATACATGGTGTGGTGGTTTTTGGTTGACATTAACGAGTGAAGTCTACGATTGAAAATAATATACAACTGCCTCGAATAGAGTGAGAAGAGTAGTCTGAGAAGTGCTTGAAATTGTTGGTGAGGTGGCGAATGCACGCTGGAGGCTGCTAAGCTTCCAACTTGAGCCTTCCCACTTGATGGTGCTAACTTTCCTACTTGAGCCTTCCCACTTGAGGCTACTAACCTACCTACTAGATCCTTCCCACTTGAGCCTTCCCACTGAAGTTATAAAACTAATTTTAAGTGGCATTTTTTGATGATCTCAGGCTGGATTGATTTTTAATTACGTATGAGTTATATTTAATTTAATTAGTATTGCTAAGGAGCCTCTGTCCTTTGCCCACATTTCATCTAAGCACCCATAAAAAGCCAAATAAATTGCAAAGGCGAAATCATTTGGCCTTCGCTTTTGCCTTGTTGCTTTCGCATCCTTGCTGCTTTATCTTATCCCCGGCGGAATAAGGACCCAAATTAAATGCCTCTGTTAACGCTTAACTAATTCTTATCATGCAGCGTTGAAATGAATATAACTTATGTACTCACACGTCAGCGCCCAAAGGAAGAGATAAGACATATGTATGCAAGAATTAGAGCATGAAAACCCGGTACGTAATTAACCGGGTACCCATATTTGGTTGTTCTAGTTAAAAGTAACCAATTCTAGTGTATTTTGATAATCGAAAATCAGGAACAAGGAACCCAAAGGTGATTTTTGAAGACCGAAAGAGTATATTGTTGTCTTACTATATATATATATCTTATATGATTTCCATATCATCGTCTCACCTCGTGATTTAATAATTATAAATTGTAGCCGAAATCCGGTTTTTGTAGACCGGAACCCGGCTTTTGTTATGAAGTCATCAGAAGACTCTTCGAATAATGAAGTTAATGGGTTGTATTTTTCCATGATTATGATTGAATAGAAAGAACGAGAGATAAAATTAGGTTCATCAGGAAATCATTATGGAAATGTGGGTGTTTGGATATCGAGAAAAACCGGTTTTGTGTGACATCTAAGTGCCAATATTATCGCAATGTATGGTTTAATGTAATTTACTTCCTTACCCATAGTCATGACTGGAAGATTCCACGTCTCTACAGTTCGATACATTTCTTTGTAGCTCTCATCGTAGATCGATTTTTACTCTTCATAGAATAAGAAACTTATTTCTGGGCTGCGGGTGTTTTGTAAATCGGTTGTAGATTTTTATAAACCGGTTACTGAACCAGTTTTTGAACCAGTTTGTGATTTTCCGGAACAGGTTTTTTGAGTTTTTAAACCGGTTTGTGATTTTTAGGAAACAGTTTGTGACTTTTAGGAACCTGTTTGTGTATTTTTAAACCGGTTGGTGATTTTTATGAACCTCCTAGTGATTTTTGGAAGCCAGTTTATGATTTTTGTTAACCGGTATGTACTTTTCAAAAACCAGTTTGTTATTTTTATAAACTAGTTCTGCTTTTTGGAAACGGTTTGTGGTTTTTGTAATCCAGTTTATAATTTTTATGAAGCGTTTTGTGATGTTTTAAACCGATTTGTGATTTTTATAAACCTGTTTGTGAATTTTTGAAACCGGGTTGTGATTTTTTAAGAATAGATTTTTATGGTTTTCGTATTTGTGACTTTTATAAACCGGTTTGTGCCTTATAAACCGGTTTCTGATGTTTTTATAAATTTTTGTGAATTTTATAAACCCATTTTTATTTGTATAAACCAGTTTATGGTATTTTAAACCGGTTTGTGAATTTATAAACCGGTTTGTCAGTTTTATATGTAGATTTTTATATTTATAAACCGGTTTGTGGTGTTTAGGAACCGGTTTGTGAATTTTATAAACCGATATTTATTTTTATAAACCAGTTTGTGATTTTTAGAAACCAGTTTGTGGTGTTTTTAAACCGCTTTGTAGTGTTTTTAACCGGTTGGTGATTTTTATAAACCGATTTGTGAATTTTATAAACCGATTTTTATTTTTATAAACCAGTTTGTGGTATTTTAAACCGGTTTGTGAATTTATAAACCGGTTTGTCAATTTCATAAGTAGATTTTTATATTTATAAACCGGTTTGTGATGTTTTAAACCGGTTTGTGACTTATAAACCGGTTTCTGATGTTTTTATACACTGGTTTATGAATTTTATAAACCCACTTTTATTTGTATAAACCAGTTTATGGTATTTTAAACCGGTTTGTGAATTTATAAACCGGTTTGTCAGTTTTATATGTAGGTTTTTATTTTTATAAACCGGTTTGTGGTTTTTAGGAACCGGTTTGTAAATTTTATAAACCGATTTTTATTTCTATAAACCAGTTTAGTTTGTGATTTTTAGAAACCAGTTTGTGGTGTTTTTAAACCGCTTTGTAGGGTTTTTAACCGGTTGGTGATTTTTATAAACCGATTTGTGAATTTTATAAACCGATTTTTATTTTTATAAACCAGTTTATGGTATTTTAAACCGGTTTGTGAATTTATAAACCGGTTTGTCAATTTCATAAGTAGATTTTCATATTTATAAACCGGTGTGTGGTTTTTAGGAACCGGTTTGTGAATTTTATAAACCGATATTTATTTTTATAAACCAGTTTGTGATTTTTTGAAATCGGTTTGTGATGTTTTAAACCGGTTTGTGACTTTTATAAACCTGTTTAAGATTCTTATAAACCAGTTTATTATTTTTAGGAACCGGCTATTGTGACTTGTAACCTGTTTACGATTTTTATAAACCGTTTTACGGTAACCACTTAAACCACTTGATCCATTGTAACCGATTAATCGACTATTTTCTCCATCTCTAATAACATTGATATGTGCACTCTAATGGTTCTCTTTCCAATGGATTTGGTTTCTGTTGCTAAAGTTCCAGAAAGGGGGTGGCTGTTCATACGCTACAGTAGGCGTAACTTTACTAAAATGAACTCCCCACTATCAAAAGAAAAAGGCTAATAATCGGATAGCGTGGGAGGAAGAGGAAAAAGTAGTAAAAGAGATTTATTACTTCTTCGTATGTGGTACAAAAATGGTGCAACGCACGTAGGCCGAGTGGGGGTGGCATTTAAACATACTCCGCTTTGAATACGTTTGTGGAATTATGTTATGACTCTCAAAACGCACAAAGTATGCTTAATTCACACATTTTTAATACCAGCACCGCCAACACTTGCGGCTGCCTTTGCTGCTAAGCCCCACCAATTAACACCAAACCCTTAAAACGCCATTAACCCTTGCTATACGCACATAAAACCTGCTTCATTATGAAAGCAACAAACACAAGAAAAACACAAAGACCACAAAAACACAAAAATAAAACAAACAAACACTAAATACAAAAACACAAAAAAAAACAAACACAAAAACACAGAACAAAAATATTTTCTGCCACTAATTTTTTATGCAAATGAGTACAAATATTGCCAAAAATTTTGAGGAAAATTTGCCTGAATGCGAGTGTGTGTGTGCGTGTGTGTCTATTAGTGTGTTTATGTGCGCTCGTATGTGTGCCCGCCATTGGCGCAGGAAGTGTTGGCGTTGACAATTCCCCTGTGTGGGTGTGTAGGTTAATGTCTGCTTGACATAAGTACGAGAGTATGACGGGAAATAAAGCAATAAAGCGACGAGTCTCCTTGTTATGATTTGTGCCGTTCGCTACTCGTAACCTCCTCCTTCGCCTCGTCCTCCGACTTCCTTTTGCTTTGCTTTTTTATTTAATTTTTGGCAAAACAATTAGCATAAAAGTACAAGATACGAGTAGCGCGTGTTCTACAGCAATATACATAAATCAAATCCTGCAAATATTGACGATGTCCCTAAAGAAATTAACCAAAGTGGATACTACGTACCTAGAAAGTGGATCCTGGCAGCAAGTCAACTCAGCAATTTGGCGAGTTTCATTCCATTTTTCATTTTTATATAATTAAAAATATAATTATCATTATTATTATACCTTGCAGCATAATTAATTATGTCTGGAAGAGTTCAGGGGAATGAGTACTAGCAACTAAAGCCTTCGACTCGAAGAGGAAAATATTGAGAAAGAGGCGTTTTCAGACTATGACCGGATTCGAACGCATGATCGTCCTATTTATTAATTTTTTAACCAAATTCAATTTTCAGCTTTCGAGTTAATCTTTTTCTATTTTATTTTTCTTTCAATTAATTTAAAGATATTAGAAAAAAATAACTAACAATAATTAAAATGAATTAATAATTAAAATTAATTAATAAAAGTAATTAAAGCTGCTCGTTTGGGACTAGCCATCGTCGGTGTTGCTGAGGCGCTTGTCAGGGCCGTGTGCCTCGGTTTCGGTGCCGTAACAAGTTTGCACTCGTTCTCTTTTTCCGTCCAGTTTCGCCGATAGCTTTCCATTACGTCGAAAAGCTCGTCTAGCTCGGCAACTCCGGTCTTTACGTCCATGCTCACGTTCTTTTGCTTGATCATGGCTTGCTTCATCTTCGTCAAGATTTTCCGACATTTCGTGAGAACTTCTTCTTCTGCCGTTCTCATCTTTATGATGAATTCCTTTCTGGGTGAGCTGACGGGACATTTCATCAATACAGGTGTGGGATATCCAGAAGACTCCTGCTGTTGTTGGTTCCCTTTTGCGCCCAGAGGCGTTTGGTTCGCGGCAGGGATGGTGCGCGATTTGTTGCACGCTCCATCTACCGGTGTGTTACTCACTTGGGGTTGTTGCTGGTTTGTTACTCCCTCTTCTGGCGATCGCATAATTTTGCTACTTCTTCTAAAGCAACTTCCCCTTTCTGGATCGCTTGGAGTTACTTTCTGTTGTATTTGAGGTTTAGGTTGTATTTGTTGCTTTGTTTGAGGTGTATTCATTTTATATGGGTTCCCGCTTCAAGCCGCTATCTCCGTTCGTTGTACAGTCGCTTTGGAAATATCCATGTGGTTGTCTATGCAAGTCGGGAGTTCAACCCAGAGTTGGCACAAGTCTTCATGAGAACTTGTACTCAGAGCCAGGATAAGCGTTAGTCAGGATTGATGCTCAACTGAGCCTGTACCGCCAACTTAATGGTGACGCAACATCGAACGTACTTGAAGACCCGCCACGGTTTTAACGGGACGGAGGCAGCTACAGCATTAGCCCGAAAGCCATTTCCACCCGATATCACTCTGGTGTACTGAGGTAACGGAATACTGCAGCTACCAGCCCAAGGCAGACAGTTCATATATGTTTTCAAATCGTTTTCCTAGGGGCATACCGCGTCAGTTTCCATTTACTTGTGTCTCCCACGATGCCATCGATGCCAATGGATGGGGAGCATTTCTTTAGACGGTGCCTACTCGTCTTGTCACATGCGTTTCTCAGAGTTTACAGACCTTTTCAGTCGCACTCTCCTCGCTTGCCGCTCTTGGTGGGGGACTACTTATTGGTTATTCTCAGCTAACCTACTCTGGTAGGCCGTTCACTATCCGCCACCTGTGACCCCCACTGTAGCCTGAGCTTAGCCCCGCAAAAAAAAAAATTAAATAATGATTAAAATTAATGAATTAAAATTAATTAATAATTAATATTAAATAATAATTAAAATTAATTAATAATTATAATTTATTAATAATTGAAATTAATGAATTAAAATTAATTAATAATTAAAATTAATTAATAATTAAAATTAATTAATAATTAAAATTAATTGATAATTAAAATTAATTAATAATTAAAATTAATTCATTAAAATTAATTCATTAAAATTAATTATAATAAAAATTAAATATAATTAAAATTAAATAATCATTAAAATCAATTAATAATAAAAATAAATAAATAATTTTTAAATTAATTATTAATTAAAATTAATTTCTAATGAAAATTAATCGATAAGGAATATTAATTAATAATTAAAATTAATTACTAATTAAAATGAATTAATAATTAAAGTTATTTAATAATGAAAATTAAATAATAAATAAAATTAATTTCTAATGAAAATTTATTAATAATTAAAATGAATTAATAAAAAGTAAAAGTTAATTAGAATTGAAATTAATTTCTAATGAAAAATAATTAAAAATGAAAATTAATTAATAATAAAAATTAATTAGTGATTAAAATTAATTAATAATTAAAAAAATAATCAGTGCCTCGTCAGAAAAAATTTTTTTTTAAATTCAGATATAATTCAAAATTTTTTTTTATTGATTTTTTTTTATTTTGTGATTTAAAATTAATTTTTTAATTGTTAATAATTTTTTTAATGAAAATATCTCTCAACGAATTTGTTATTTTTTATTTAATTGTTTTTAATTACTTTTTAACATGTTTTTGTTCGTTTTTTAAAATTTTTTTGTAGGCAAATTTTTTAAAAATATTTTTTATTAGGCTTTTTTTTAGTTGTAGTTTATATTATTTATTTATTTTATAACCCATTTATTTTAATTTAATAAATTTTTGTAATAAATTTTCAAACAATTAAAATTTTGGTAAATAATAAAAAAATATTTTTTATTGAGTTTTTCAATAAAACTCAATTTAAATTTTTTTTTTATTTTTTTTAATATATATATTTAATAATTATATTTAAAATTTTTTAATAATTAATTGCTTTTAATTAGTTTATTAAAATTGAATGGGAGTAGGTCGTCAATTCCCTTTGAAAATTTGGATTACTTCTCCACGAATTTATTAAAATTGAATTTCATAAAAAAACAAATTTAATTTAACCATTTTTAAACGGGTTTTTACAATTAAATTCCATTTTGAATTTCCATTTCAACCTATCTCAATAAAAGCAGCGCTAAACTGTTTAAATGTGCACTTTACGCCACGCTTAATTTCTTCCTGCCTGCCATCCTCATCTCCCGGCCCACTCTGTAGCTTTCTCTTAGTTTGTCTTACTCCAGTGAGGCGTGCTGAGGCCAACACTGCACTCGCGCCTCGGCTCATCGAGGAGCAACATTTTGCACACGTGTAATGCCGTTTATGTACAACAATGCCTGCCATTTCCAAGCTGTGTGCTGTTGGGATCCGGCTGCCTGCTCACTGCCTTTCTGCCTGCTCACTGCTTTCCTGCCTGCTCAATGCCTATCTGCCTGCTCACTGCCTTTCTGCCTGCTTGTCTTGGCCTGTCCTACTATGCTATGTACTCGCTCCTCCTCATGTATATCGGATACGGATTCGGATCAGCTTTTGTTCACTTGCTGCTGGCATATAAAGTGTTGGCATTTTTATTGCTTAAACGCGCGCCGTTGTAAATGCCTTTTTTCGGCTGTTCTTGCACACAATTTTCCACTCTCCTTACTCTCCCCAGTCCTTGGTAGGACTCTGCCTACATTTGGGAACTGTGTATACTTGGGAAATTGGCAAGGAATTTAATTTTCTTCAGGTTTGCTGGGCACATGGTGCATGGCACATATTTGCGTTTCAATGTTGCCGCTCGCTTCTGCAGCAGTTGGCAGAAATTGCCTTTCCTGCTACAAAAGCGTTGATCTAAAACAAGGATTCTCAGCTGTATCTATTATGCATATAATTTTATATTTCCTTGCGAATGTGTGCAAGTGTATATCTGTCGTTTTTTTTGTTTGTTAATAGAGTCAAACTGCTCCATTGACAAGTGACTGACAACACGGTCCTGACATGTGTCGGCGTTGCTTTCACACCGAACAAAACATGTCACATTTATTCAGAGTATGCTTACATGTGAAAGGAGCCCATTAAATGGTGTTACTTACTTGGAAAGTGTGGTTTTATTGTTGGCAATACTTGAATAATGCTCGCTTAGGCAGGCTGTCAGTCACAAGTCGAGTTCCTGCAGAAATGCAAAGGAATTTAGCCGCACTGGTCGTATGAGTAACTTTATATGTATACCTTTGGATGACATATTGAAAAGTGAGAAGTTCTTCACAGCCCTGCATATATAAATGTTTGTATAGCCTGCAACTGCAGTTCCATTAGGGATCCAACAAGCTTTGAGTATCCAGTTGCTGAAACAAGTTTGCTGTTATCCTTCACTCTTACAATCGGAGCTGTTTTAATCATTAAAGTTACAGAAAAGTTATGCGAATAAGTTTTGCAGTGTGATCCTTCCAGCATTCAAAATTACTGCAAGGTGTATTTTGTATTATGGAAAAATACTGTGAATAAGCTTTGAATAGCTTGTTCTGATCCTACCAACTCTTGGGATGATTGCCAGATGTATTTTTGGTATAGAGAAGTTATGCGAATAAGCTTTGAATACTTTGGTGTGATCCATGCAACGCTCAGAATGATTCCTAGATGCATTTTTTGTTTTGGAAAAATTGTGCAAATAGGCTTTGAATAGCTTGTTGTGATCCTTGCAACTCTCGCCATGATTTCCAAATGCATTTTCTGTTATGGAAAAGTCTTCCAAATAAGCTTTGAATACTTTCGTATAATCCTTCCAACTCTTGTGATTAATTTTTGTTAATGAAAACTATTGCGAATAAACTTTGAATACCTTGGTGTGATCCTTCTAGCTTTCGGAATGATTCCCAGGTGCATTTTTGTTATAGAAAAATATTCCGAACAAAATTTTGAACACTTTATTGAGATCCTTCAACTCTCGCTATGATTCTAGTTCCATGTTTGTTATGGAAACATACCTCAACTAAGCTTTGAACACTTTGATGCATTCGGTCCAACTCTTGTGATGATTCCTAGATGTATTTTTATTAAAGAAATGTAATTCGAAAATACTTCCAACTCTCGAAAAAAGCCTCCTACATCCACCACAATCAACGTCAGTGACCATCTCACTTAAGAAGTTGCTGGAAGCGGTATTAGTGCCGAATTTCTGACTAATTCGGTGTTCTCTGCCGGGTAAATATGAGCACGCCAACTTGTCTGCCGCCTCACATCGCCACTCAAATAGCAGACCCAGGCACAGTTGCCATGTTTGTGCTACGCAAAAGGAACTTGGCTCGTGTTGCGTATTAACTACTTTGCTGGGATTATCTTTTAGATTGTTTTCTACTTGTAGTCTGTGTATGTGTGTGTGGAGTGAGTGGCTGTGTGTGTGCGGGAAAGTGTGTTTGTGTTCGGGAAAGTGTATGTGTGTCCGGGAGAGTGTGTTTGTGCAGGATACTGCGTGCGTTTGTGTGTACGACTGCCTTCATGATTTTATATTATTATGTTAACATTTTCTTTGACTCGAAACTGCGTGAAACTCTCCGCAAACCTTTTGTGGCAAATTGAATTGCGATAGGAATCCGAATCGTTAAACTTTTATAAATCATGCGAAAACTGAGGGCGAAATGTGTAATAATTTGAGTGCGACCCGTTATCCTTTCCAACAGCAATGCCAACCAGCAACTAGCAGGGAGCAACAACTACCAACAAGAGCAGCCAAATCAGAATCCAAATCATTTTCTCTGGCAGAAACCCTTTTCTAACCCAGATTTATATTCACTTATCGTTTATGTCCCGCGCTACTCTTTGTAGTTGTTGCCATTGTTGTTGTTGTTGTTGTTGTTGTTGTTGTTGTTGTTGGGTTTTATGTGGCATTCTTGCAATTTTAAATCGAAATAAATTCGAAATTTTATATAAAATCATAAAATAATAACGTAATAAATGCGTGTGTGTATTTTGGACTCCTGTTCTACTCTTCCTGCTACTCTTCCTGCTACTGTTTCTACTACTCCCGTACATCTATTGTTGCTATCCTTGCCGCTTGCCCTGATCTGAACATATGCTGCCTGCCGTAACCTGCTTCCTTTAGCTTCAGTTTCGGCTTTGACTTTATCTTTGGCTTACGCTTATCTTTGGCTCGTAGTCAAATTGCAATTCCATAATATTTTTTTGATATCCTTCAAAGCTGTTTTTGCTCCTCCTCTCTTCCTCACTCTCTCTCTGTTCAGTGTGTCTTGGCTTTGCCGCAGCTGACTTCGTTGCTTTGTTTTTAATGTAATTTCCCCATTTTATTACGCACATGGTTGGTTTGCAGCAAACGACATATCATAAAAATTATAATCGCGACAGGTTTTCGCATTGTTTTAGCATTTTGCTCGTACTTATTTCAACCCCCACCCTCCTCCCTCTTTCACTGTTTGCCTCCCTTTCTGCGTGCTGTCTTGTGTCGGTGTTATTACTTCTGTGTGTTTTTCTGGACTCAGGATTCTGTTTCTTCAGTTTTATTTTATTCTTTTTTTTGTGTTTCTTTCTTGTTTTTTTGTGTTTTCTGCTCAAATGTAATTCAGCATGAATTATGTGCATTTATTGCTGTGTGCATATGCGTTAAAATTACATAAAATGTTATTATTCAAATAATAAAAATGCACACGCTTTTTTGTTGTACTTGTTCTTTGGTTGTTGGGTTGTTCTGTTCTTCGTTTCATGAGTTGTTCTGTTCTTGCTACTTGGATTGCTCTGTTCTTACTACTTGGATTGCTCTGCACTTCGATTCTTGGCTGGCTCTGTTCTTCGTTTCGTGAGTTTTTCTGCTCTTGCTACTTAGATTGCTCTGTTCTTTGGTTGTTGGGTTGTTCTTTTCGTCGCTTCGTGAGTTGTTCTGCTCTTTCTATTTGGATTGATCTGTTTTTACTACTTGAATTGCTCTGCACTTCGATTCTAGGCAGGCTCTGTTCTTTGTTTCGTGAGATGTTCTGCTCTTCCTACTTAGATTGCTCTGTTCTTTGGTTCTTGGGTTGTTCTTTTCTTCGTTTCGTGAGTTGTTCTGTTCTTGCTACTTGGATTGCTCTGTTCTTACTACTTGGATTGCTCTGCACTTCGATTCTTGGCTGGCTCTGTTCTTCGTTTCGTGAGTTTTTCTGCTCTTGCTACTTAGATTGCTCTGTTCTTTGGTTCTTGGGTTGTTCTTTTCTTCGTTTCGTGAGTTGTTCTGTTCTTGCTACTTGGATTGCTCTGTTCTTACTACTTGGATTGCTCTGCACTTCGATTCTTGGCTGGCTCTGTTCTTCGTTTCGTGAGTTTTTCTGCTCTTGCTACTTAGATTGCTCTGTTCTTTGGTTCTTGGGTTGTTCTTTTCTTCGCTTCGTGAGTTGTTCTGCTCTTTCTATTTGGATTGATCTGTTTTTACTACTTGAATTGCTCTGCACTTCGATTCTAGGCAGGCTCTGTTCTTTGTTTCGTGAGATGTTCTGCTCTTCCTACTTGGATTGCTCTGTTCTTTGGTTCTTGGGTTGTTCTTTTCTTCGTTTCGTGAGTTGTTCTGCTCTTTCTATTTGGATTGATCTGTTTTTACTACTTGAATTGCTCTGCACTTCGATTCTAGGCAGGCTCTGTTCTTCGTTTCGTGAGTTTTTCTGCTCTTGCTACTTAGATTGCTCTGTTCTTTGGTTGTTGGGTTGTTCTTTTCTTCGTTTCGTGAGTTGTTCTGCTCTTTCTATTTGGATTGATCTGTTTTTACTACTTGAATTGCTCTGCACTTCGATTCTAGGCAGGCTCTGTTCTTTGTTTCGTGAGATGTTCTGCTCTTCCTACTTAGATTGCTCTGTTCTTTGGTTCTTGGGTTGTTCTTTTCTTCGCTTCGTGAGTTGTTCTGTTCTTGCTACTTGGATTGCTCTGTTCTTACTACTTGGATTGCTCTGCACTTCGATTCTTGGCTGGCTCTGTTCTTCGTTTCGTGAGTTTTTCTGCTCTTGCTACTTAGATTGCTCTGTTCTTTGGTTGTTGGGTTGTTCTTTTCTTCGTTTCGTGAGTTGTTCTGCTCTTTCTATTTGGATTGATCTGTTTTTACTACTTGAATTGCTCTGCACTTCGATTCTAGGCAGGCTCTGTTCTTTGTTTCGTGAGATGTGCTGCTCTTCCTACTTAGATTGCTCTGTTCTTTGGTTCTTGGGTTGTTCTTTTCTTCGCTTCTTGAGTTGTTCTGTTCTTGCTACTTGGATTGCTCTGTTCTTACTACTTGGATTGCTCTGCACTTCGATTCTTGGCTGGCTCTGTTCTTCGTTTCGTGAGTTTTTCTGCTCTTGCTACTTAGATTGCTCTGTTCTTTGGTTGTTGGGTTGTTCTTTTCTTCGTTTCGTGAGTTGTTCTGCTCTTTCTATTTGGATTGATCTGTTTTTACTACTTGAATTGCTCTGCACTTCGATTCTAGGCAGGCTCTGTTCTTTGTTTCGTGAGATGTTCTGCTCTTCCTACTTAGATTGCTCTGTTCTTTGGTTCTTGGGTTGTTCTTTTCTTCGCTTCGTGAGTTGTTCTGTTCTTGCTACTTGGATTGCTCTGTTCTTACTACTTGGATTGCTCTGCACTTCGATTCTTGGCTGGCTCTGTTCTTCGTTTCGTGAGTTTTTCTGCTCTTGCTACTTAGATTGCTCTGTTCTTTGGTTGTTGGGTTGTTCTTTTCTTCGTTTCGTGAGTTGTTCTGCTCTTTCTATTTGGATTGATCTGTTTTTACTACTTGAATTGCTCTGCACTTCGATTCTAGGCAGGCTCTGTTCTTTGTTTCGTGAGATGTTGTGCTCTTCCTACTTGGATTACTCTGTTCTTACTACTTGGATTGCTCTGCACTTCGCTTCGTGAGTTGTTCTGTTCTTGCTACTTGGATTACGCTGTTCTTACTACTTGGATTGCTCTGCACTTCGTTTCGTGAGTTGTTCTGTTCTTGCTACTTGAATTACTATGTTCTTACTACTTGGATTACTCTGCACTTCGTTTCGTGAGTTGTTCTGTTTTTGCTACTTGGATTACTCTGTTCTTACTACTTGGATTGCTCTGCACTTCGTTTCGTGAGTTGTTCTGTTCTTGCTACTTGGGTTGTTCTGCTCTTACTACTTGAGTTTTGTTCTTCGGTTCTTGGGTTGTTCTTCTGCTCTTGCTTCTTAGATTGTTTTGTCCTGGCTTCTTTGCTTCTCAAATTGCTCTGTTCTTCGATTCTGGGCCTGCTCTGTTTTGACTTTTTGTGTTGTTCTCGTGTTGTTATTGTTCGTTGTTGTTGTTCTTTGTTGTTTTTATTTCCCCCTTCTAGTTTTTGGTACCTATATTGTGGCAACATATGCTCCAGAAATTCTGTTGGAGAAGCTGTTGGCAAATATTGTTTTCATACGCTATGAATTTGTCATTATTCTCACCCTTTGTGAGGGATGATTTCTTCCATCATTGCTAATGTGGGTTTGCTTGAATATATTTCAGATGTTCAGCACAGGTTTCAGTACTTACTTTAATGAAAATATACAACAGCAAAAATTATTTATATTTAATTTTGCCAAGAATATCATTTCCCTGAACGACCGTCTTTCTGAAACTCATATCTTGAAAATGATCCTTTTAATTTAGCTCCTGATTGTTCCGTTTATATTTCTTCCTTTATGTAAGCTTTAATAAAAAAAATAAAATGTTTGCATAAAGTTATGTTTAAGAACACTTTTTAAAGAGGGAAGTAAGAGACGAAAACTATAGAGCATCCCTTGTCCTTGTGAGGACTTGTAACTCTTCTACAAATCTGTCTACATTTTGCTTTTTTACTCCCAAATGCTACGAAAGACCAAACCGAAGGAAAAGTGCAGGATAATGAACTTACTATATTGAAACGGGGCCAGTCGTCCATCATTCTTTGAAGTATCTTTACTTCAATACTTCATAAACTTCCTTCAACCCAACACAACTTCAATGTTGACTCTCACCCTTCCAGGTCACATATGCTTATAGCAACACTCATAGGTTCTGTAGAACTATATGAGATCAATTCTTGTATTCAGTTCCCTAGGTAAGTAGCTTAGGCAGCCGCATCACCAAGAGAACAGTGATGTCACTTAGACTTAGTTGGGTCCATTGTGAGCCGCTGATGCGAGGCGTGGCTACGATTCTACCTTCAGATTGAATCAACCTGACACTTTTATAAAGCGAAAAAGGTTGTTGACATCTGACTGGTATAAATAATCTATACTTGTTAAGAAGTGGGATCTTAGTAAACGTTCCCTGATTCTAGAAAATGGTGGACAGATACAGAAGCGATGTTGGACATATACAGAAGAGATGCTGGACATGTACAGAAGAGATGCTGGACCGTTTCCAGTTCCTCCTCGTTCCTGCAGCTGCATGGTCATTCATATAAACTCCCCTTCTTCTTTCATGATTTCCTATTAGACAATGTCCTGTGCTGGCTCTTGTTTGTAGTCTATTGAGTCTAAGGATCCTAATTTGTAGTCTATTGAGTCTAAGGATATTCTTGGATAGACGCAGATTTTGCCTCGGCCATGTTTGCCTGGTGATTACGCAGGTAGTGGCACAGATCCATCTTAGATTGGTACAGTTGATTAGTGTCTCGATTATGGGAAGCTTATAAGTTGCAAGAGGTATATAGGCCTACTAACAGTTGGCAGACAAGTGCCGTCTTTCGCAGTTCTTCAGGAGCTGACTTCAACCAACTTCATCAACAATTCTTGTTAATTATTGTACCTGTTTATATCAATATCCTTGGGACCAATTCTTAATCTAACTCATGTTGATTTTTGAGTCTGCTCATATCAATATCCTTGTGACTAAATCTTGTTCTCAGTTCTGTAAATCTAAACAACAATTCGTGGTAATAGTTTTCCCTGTTCCTATCAATATCCTTATGACCAATTCGTATCTTTAGTTTTCTAACTCCAACCAAGTCCACCAACAATTCATGTTCATTTTTATGCCTGCTCATATCAATATCCAGAATCGCTTCCTTCTGCGATTGCGACTGGTGTCTGTTTGCCTTGTCGTCGCTCACCTTTCCACAAGTACTCACTTAATTTCCACTCCCCAGATACGCCTACCATAGCTGTATTAAGATAACCGAAATTGCTTTTGGGCGCCAGTGAACATGGTTCTATTAACGGCATCTTTTAAATATACAAATTCAATAAACAAACGTAATTCAATGTGTTTGGCTGTGCGTCTGCAGCCATCTCACCTTCCTGTAAGTTCACCTAAAGTCAGAGGCGAGAGAAATCTCCCAGGCAAACGAAACAAGCATTCCTAGCACATGTGACACTATCGTCGCCCGAACAAGACACCTGCCATTTACGCGTACCATCTAAAAGTTGGCATTTAATTTCCCCATAAGCCGTACAAGGCTGCTTTAAATGCCTTTAGGCGTCAATGCCCAAGGGTGATAGTAAGGCAAATGCTGCTATTCACTACCTTCACTCCCTATAACTACCTTCACTCTCTAGCACTACCTCATTCCGTAGCACTACCTTCACTCCCTATCACTACCTCAATCCCTATCACACTTTTGTGGGTGGCAATGAGCGAAGGTATGCAAATACTCGTACGCACCCACGAAGTTGCAGGAGCCACTGTGAATGCTACAATCCAACGGGGATTATTTACTTGAGCGCTTGTCAACGCTTTTTGTGGAGACTTTAAACGCTCGCTAATGCCAGGTATCCTGCACGCTTACTGGAATAAACGTTAATGTAATTGACACTCTTGAAAGTTGAAAAGCGAAAGGTAGAAAGGAAGTGCCGACTGAATGCCTGGCCGACTGCGTGAATGAATGCCTGGGTGGCTGATTGAATGTCAAGCTGAAGGCCTGTCTGACTGTCTTAATGCTTGCCTCACTGAATACCTGGCTGACTTCGTCACTGACTGCCAGCCTGAAAGCCTGCCTTAATCCCTGTCTGATTGAATACCTGCCTGACTGCCTGACTCACTGGCAGCTTGACTGTGTCCATGGCTGACTGCCTCACTGAATGCCTGCCTGACTGAATACCTGGCTTACTGCCTGCCAGCCTGACTGTCCCTGGCTGGCTGATTAGTTGCCTGAATGCCTGGGGGACTGCATGCCTAAATACCTGGCTGACTAGCTTTCTGACTGCCCGACTCACTGCCAGCCTGTGTCCATGGCTGGCTAACTAGTTGCCTGACTAACTACCTGAATGCCTGCCTGACAGTCTTAACGCCTGCCTGCCTAAATACCTGGCTGACTTCCTTACTGACTGTCAACCTGACAGCCCCCCTGACTGCCTGACTGACAACTTGACAGCCTGACTGACAACCTGACAGCCTGACTGACTGCCACCCTGAAAGCCTTACTGAATGCCTGCCTAACTGACTGCCAGCCTGAAAGCCACCCTGAATGCCTGACAGACTGTCTGGCTGACAGCCTGACTGACTGCCAGCCTGACTGACAACCTGACAGCCTGACTGACTGCCAGCCTGAAAGCTTGCCTGAATCCCTGCCTGACTGTGTTAATGACTGCCTTCCAGACTGTGTCCCTGGCTGGCTGTCTAGTTGCCTGACTAGCTGCCTGAATGGCTGGGTGACTGCCTTACTGACTACCTGGCTGACTACCTGACTAACTGCCCGCCTGAAAGCCTGGGAAACTAACTGGTTGTCTGCCTGGGTGGCTGACTAGCTGCCTGACTGTGTCCCTCGCTGTGTCCCTGGTTGTCGGTTTGCCTGCCTGGATGCTGAATGCCTGGTTGACTGCCAGCCTAAAAGCTTGCCTGAATGCCTGAAAGCGTGTCTAAATGCTTACCTGACTACCTGGTTGACTGCCTTCACGCCTTGCTCACTGCGTACTTACCTGGACACTATTTTATAGAGCGTGTGCTTGGATGCTTTTTCCCATTTCCATTTTCCTTTTCGTTCCTTCTTTCAATTTTTATTATTTTCGAGTATTTTCTAAAATTCTGCCAACTTGATGGCATCATTTTATACACAAAACTCATGGCAGCTTTTCAGGCGCAAATGATAATTCAACATTTTGAATTTTCACGTAGATGGCTGAAAGCAACAACAACAACAACAACAACAACAATCACCTCACACTTTTATATATGCATATTTCTTTCTTTTTTTCTTGGCATTTTATTTTGTACGAGTTCATCTTCGCCAGCCTGCGTGTCTGTGTTTATGTACTCGCAATATTTGCAAAAATGTTTCCCATGCCGTGTTCACTTGCTTAGTGAGTTTGCCCGCCCCTGCTGCTGCCTTTGTTATTCATTCACTTTCGCCTGAAATTATGCTACGCACACGAATATACAAAAATTGTAAAGTTTTGCTTGAGTATTTTTAGGCCTCCTTTGTTCGAGGCAGAGCTATAAATACCCACGCGCCGCAATCTGACTGCCAATTTTGAGCCGAACTAAAGTGAAGTGTCAAAAGAGCGTTGGTATGTGTGTATGTGAGCTGCTGTGTGTGGATGGGTGTGTGTTGTTGTACGTGGAGGTGTGTGTGTTGTTGTACGCGAGTGTGTGTTGTATGGGAGTGTTGGTGGTGTATACTTTGGCTCTGTCTGTTCAGCATTCTTACTGGCAATATCCGTTTGCTTTGGTTTGGCGGAGCAAACTTTTCCGAATATATAAAAATCGCTTTAATAGCGGATAATAAAATCCTAATTAAACTGACAGTGCAAAAATAAAAAAAATTATATGCATCAGAATGAAGCGAGTTTCGCCCTTGTAAATTGTTAATTAAATATAAAAAATAAAAGGACAAAAATTTTGGTATACTTATGGGCGCATTGGTAACTCTTTACCAACTGCAATCACATGTTTTACTCTTTTGCATACACACACACACACACACACACACACACACACACACACACATATGCATGTATACCAAACACCATTCTCACTTTCCTGCCCTCTCACAACACAATGTCAATGACTGTAAAAAGTGAAAGTTCACATGTTGTTGTTGTGTACTCTCTTTCTACTGAATTACTACCCACAACTCCCCACCACAATCTCAACACTCCCTCAGAGTCAGCAGTTTTGCCTTACACCATTTGAGAGACAATATTGCATATTTTTACCCTGAAAAAGCCTAACAAAATTTCTCAAGAGCATCATTACATAATTTCGCTCCAGCACTTCAGCTCACAACAACCTCACCACACCACACTAATAGTACACACCTCCACACCCCACCACACCACACTAATACTACACATCACCACATCCCACCACACATCACTAGCACTATACACCACACAGCACCATCATACACCACCACATTGCAACCCAACCCACCGCACTCCATCATACACCACCACACACCATCATACACCACCACATGCCAACCCAACCCACCACACTTCAACACACACCCAACATACCCCGCTACATTCCAACACACACCATCACACTCCAACTCAACCCACCACACACCATCGTACATCACCACATTCCAAACCAAACCCACTACTCTTCATTCCACCCCTCCACCATACAAGCCGACACGACACAACCACCCAACAGTTGAGGGAAAATGTATTTCGAGTTCAAGGACGCTTTTAGGCCGCATGCTCAATGAGCATCATCATCCAGGCCTAAGCACTCACTCGTATGATAGGCAACAAAACAGGTTTCAAGAGCATAAACAAATGCAACACAAAAATGGCTCTCTTAAAACGCTCTTCCGTCCCAGCAAACCGCTGCTAATACTCTTCTCCTTCTCTTCCACAGAAGTATGCCTAAAAGTATGCTTCGAAAAAATAACCTAACTACGACGCAGTTTGCTTTACGCATGCCGAATTTTCTCACGCCTACTCTCAGCTGCTTTGATTTTATGCATCGTCTTTCAGGCCTCTTCTGTGCCCACCCACACACTCACACACACACACACTCACACACACTCACACACACTCACACTCACTCTCAGTGCTCTCACACCTCACTCGCCCCACTCGCTCTCGTTCGTACATGCGTGTGGAGCATGCTTTTAGGCTTGTGACAATTCTTCGTTGCTCCGCATGGGGTTAAATGCTGTTTGCTTTGATTATTTGCTGCAGCCTTGGCTAAGTCAACATTTTTTTTGTTTGCTCGCAGCTGTAGCGGCGTTATGGGCGGAACAGCTGAGTGCCGCGTTCGACTGGCTCACTTTGCTATGGAGTGCGCTTGGCGCGTTTCCGGGGGGAATCCATTCAAATATTCCTGCCTGTATGTGTTTTCTCTTGAGCAAGGCCTTGCACGAAAACGAAAACGAAAACGAGAATGAAAATGAAATCGAAAGCTTGCGGCCATGACTATGACTGCGAGTAAATGGCATTTTGTTGTTGTTCTTGTTGTTGTTTTTGGTTCATATGCGGACGCTATTAGCCTTTGATAGCGTTTAACGTTATGCGATGTCCTTGCTGGTTCCTGCCGCTTTTTCGGTAGATCGTCATGTGCGTGTGTGAGTATTTATTTTTGTTCATTTGTAGGTACATTAACAGTTAACCACCTCACCTCACCCGGCACACGGGTATTCATGGTCGGACACACGTGGCGTGGCGGCTTTTAGTTTTACGCTTCAGCAATTCTCGCCTTTTTCTCCGTACCTTTTTTAAATTTTGTGTCATACTTTGAAAAGTTTACTTTATTTGGTTGTTTTACTTTTAATGCTCTTTTTCGTCCCTCTTCCCTTTGGTATCCTTTTAATAGCAAAGTTGCGGCCCACCGCTTTTCTTTTTATTGCCCCGGTTTAAGTCTAATTGAATTTGCTGTCGACCGGGCCGGTTATCTACGATTTTACTGGTGCATTTTGCTATATTTTCTACTCAGCTCTTCTGTATTAAATAAAAATGGGATTTTTGAAAGGATTTCTCTGAACTGGCTGGGTTCATGTCATTTGTTGGTGTAGTAGCTTCGGGATAAGTTGCCCATTCTTTGTGGAGCAAACTTTTGTTTCAAACAAATTGAAAAAGTTTTCCCAGAATATTGAAAAGAAATAAAACATGCTTAAGAGCGTTATCATAACATTTTCATAGGCTTCCGAGCTGCAGGCTTCTTATGTGAGTAATCCCAGAATTTGTCATGTTTATTGTAATGCAAATGAACACCCCAACAACCAGTTCTGGAATACACTGAAGATTTACTATAGTAATATGATAAGTCACTGTGGATGGTGTGAGTATTTCGGCTCGGTATTCATCTTTGTATGTGAACTGATTTTTAGTAAGGTTGATTCAGTCGAAAATTAGAACGAGATGTCGTTTAATCCTTAGAGGAGGTAAACCTTCACTTTGTTCCAGAACTTCATCAGATCTTATGTTCTATTCTGGAAAAACTTTTTCAATTTGTTTGAAGCTGAAGTTCGCTCTACAAA
This sequence comes from Clusia tigrina, assembly GCA_920105625.2. Taxonomy (NCBI): domain Eukaryota; kingdom Metazoa; phylum Arthropoda; class Insecta; order Diptera; family Clusiidae; genus Clusia; species Clusia tigrina. The sequence continues at coordinate 218,984,009 of OV050031.1, forward strand.
GAAAGAGAAACTAATGTTGATAGAAAGTTTCGAATTGATAATGTAACAGTTCTGGAATCATACCCTATGTAGGCGATATCGTATATTGCACATTAGAGAATAATCAACAAGGAACTCATATGATTTATATGATCCTCTATGATCATATGATCTATGATTTTCTGTAGGTACTTATAATGATCATATAAAGTTTCGAAGTTATCATGCAAAATAATTCCTGAATTATACCTCAAAAATATACACGAAATCGGATACTCCGCATTTGAAAAGAATCTTCTCTCCGTTCCAGAAATTCATATGATTGAAATGATCCTCTATGATCATAGAAAGTTTGGCAGTTAAATTGTACAACAGTTCTAAAGTTATTCTCCACAAATATAGGCGAAATCGTATAAACCACATCGGGAAGAAATGTTTTCTATGCTCCAGAACTTCATGTGATTCCTACATGGCTCATGGAAAGTTTCTAAATGATCATTTAAAAGAGTTCTGGAATTATACTCCACAGATATATACGAAGTCGGACAGTCCATATTAGAGAATAATCTTCTCTTCATTCCAGAAATTCATATGATTTATATGTTCCTCTATGATCATATGATCAACGATGTTCTCTGTGTTCCAGAACTTCATGTGATTTCTATATGGCTCATGGAAAGTTTTGCAGTTAAAATGTAGAAGAGTTCTAAAGTTATACTCCACAAATATAGGCGAAATTGTATAATCCACATCGTATAATACACATGTTCTCTCTGTTCCAGAACTTAACGTTATTCCTATACTCGTATGACTCATGGAAAGTTTCGATATTATCATGTAAATGAGTTCTGGAATTTACTCCACAAATGTATACGAAATCGTATAATCCAAATTAGAGAATAATCTCCTCTCTATTCAGTAAGTTGTTATGGTTCCTATATGCTCATAGAAAGTTCTGAAATTATCATGGAAGAGTTCTGGAATTATACTCTTTGACCGGAAGACATAAAGATTTAGAAAGAAGCAGTTGTCAGATCATGCCCGGGGCAGGATTCGAATCCACGTCTCTCTGAGTATGATTGCCATTACCGCGAAGACCGGAAAGAATTCAGTAACTATCAGAGACTGCGGAGGTTGTTTGAGGAATCAGCTTGGCAAGAAGTCGGGCGAGAAGAATGGGTCAGGGTATATCAGCAGCGATTTATTGAACTTCTTATAGAGTCGCAGCTCAGAGAACTCCAGGAGAACACATTAACTATCAGAGGTTGTTTGAAAGATCAGATGTTAAGAACAGTCTGGCAAGAAATCGGGCGAGAAGAATGGGTATAACAGCAGTGCTTTATGGAACTTCTTAGAGTTGCAGCCCAGAGAACCCTAGGAGCAGAACTCTGCCTGAGGTTGTTTGAAAAATTCCGAATTTAGGAAGAAAGGGGCGACCATCTGTAAGGAATTCAGACCAGGAATAATGGAACGGACCACTCACATGACTTCAGCAAAATCCATAAGAGATATAGAGGAGTTGTAAGCCCACTTACACCTTCTGACCTATATTGACCACGTTCTCATGAGGTAAAGAAACAATCATGGCAGGCTAAATGGAAGTTGATGGAGCTGAGCTCAAGAAGTTATCTATTCTCTGCCTCCAAGTTGGTATAGGGAGGGAATGAAGATGAAAGCTAACATCCAAAGGTGTACTAATGATGCAAAGTTCCCACCTAATGATGCAAAGTTCCCACCTACTGCCTACAAGATTGCTAATCAATCTAAGTTAAGGTAAAGCCAGGAGAGTATAATGGACAGTATCATGGTATATGGATTCGAATCTTTGCCACCAATTCAGCTCTTTTGTCACAAGTCTGGCTGAGACACTTCTCATACCTTAAACATGAACTAATATGGTAGGAACTGATTCTTGAGACATGTTTAGTAACTGGGTTAGTTCTCGCAGGATAAAATGACGGGTTTCCATCACCAATTCTTTCACTTTATCAATGTGTTCTTCAGTTGTAGGCGTTTTTGGAGTACTGGCGACTTATGAACGAGATTTCCAGCACCAAATTCCTTCACTTTATCAATGATTTCTTGAGGCGAATTATGAATTTCTGGGTAGTTCTGAGGAAATTTCAAATGTTCCCTTTTCCTGTGAACCCATACTTCTGCATAAAAATTCTCAAAAGTGTTAAATTCCTTGCTGATGGCTTCGAAAATTCCATCAAAAATGTCACTGGCCCGGGCTCATATGACTCGGCTACTAGATGATTTCAAAAAAAAAAAATGAAAATAAAAAAAAAAAATTTAAAAAGTTAAAAAAAATTGAATGAAAGAAAAAAAAAAACAATGAAGACAGAAAAGAAATCATTTTTGTTTATTTGAAAAGTTTTTCACACGCGCCTCTGTTCGTTCGCCTCAGTTGAGCTCACACTTGTTTGGCTATGACGTTCGCATGGGCAGAAATAACAAAACAACAACAACAACGACTACAACAACAAATATCACCGAAACAACAACAACAACTATAATAAAGTATCACAAGGCAACAACAACAACTACAACAAAATATCGCAAAACACCAAGAACAACTACAACAAAACTATCATCACACAAACAACAGCTAATAAAAAACAACAAACAACAACTACAACAAAAATTTCTCAAAAACAAATACAAACAAACATATCACAAAAACAGCAACTAAGAAAAAACATCAAACAACAACAACAACAATTACTATTACTAAAAACAAAAGATAACAACAACCACAAACAAATATATCACAAAAACAATAACTAACAAAAAACAACAATAAACTACAACAAAAAATAACAAAAAATAAAAAAACACATCGTTAAATAATTTAACTAGCAAAAAAAAAAAAAAAAAAACAAAAAACACAAAAAAAACATAATTAAAAAATTTCAAAAAAAAAAAATATAAAACAAAATCCCCGATCATGTGTTTCGAAATTTGAAGATTTATGTTAACTTTTATGGCGCACGTTTTTTGTATTTCTCTGGTATTCCTTCACAATTGATTTTTCCTCTCCTCTATTACTTTCCTATAATTTTCTTTTAAATTGTTTTTATTTTTGTGTTTGGTTGTTTGTGTATTTTTTTCTAGTTTATGATGCGTTTAAATTTGTTCCAATCTAATCATTAATTAATAAAATATTATTTAATCTGAAAATAAATTTCCTTTTCATTTATTGTCAAGTGTCACAGAGCGTTCGGTTGGCGAGGAGGAGCCCAACCGCGCTACCTTGGCATTCGTCCAGGTCACGTATGCGGTATTTACTTGTGCGCCAGTACCCGAGGCACTTTTAGTTTTGCTGTTGCTGTTGCTGTTGTTGTTGCTTGTGTTGTTTCTGTTGTTGTTGCTGTTGTTTTGTTGTTGCTGTTGTTGTTTCTTTGGTTGCTGCTAATTTTATTGCTGTTGTTGCTGTTGTTTTTGTTTGTTTCAGTTGTTGTTTCTTTGGTTGCTGCTTGTCGTATTGCTGTTGTTGCTTTTGTTGCTGTTCTTTCTGTTGTTGTTTCTCTTCTTGTTTCTGTTGTTGTTGTTAAAAATAGTTGCCTAAATATAGACACTGAATAAAACATATGTTTCAAGTTTGATTCGCTTTGGTGGCATCAGCGAAATCGTAGGTCGGGAGACTCTCTGTGATATAGTTTTGCTTTTTCTGTTTAGCTTTTGTGTATTTTCGGCTCGTTTCTCGTGCTTCCTCTCGCTTCCTCTCCCGTTTACTTTGCGTTGATGATTCATTACGAAAAATACTTATTTAAAATTTGCTTGAATTTGGTCACAGTCATTTTTCCTGTCCAGAGGTGTCACAGTATCATGCCACTCCAGGCCACTCCAGGCGACACTTGTACACAATAACCCCCTCTCCTGCTGCTTGGTTGTTTTTGTCTGTGTGGGCTGTTTTGCGACTGTTTTTGTTTTTATGTCAGTTCACTTTTTGTTGTCCAATTTTTGTTGTTATTTCAGTCCACTTTTTGTTGTTATTCCAGTCAAATTTTTGTTGTTATTCCAGTCAAATTTTTGTTGTTACTTCAGTCAAATTTTTGTTGTTATTCCAGTCCACTTTCTGTTGTTCCGAGGGCGGATTTTGATATTGAAGCTACCTAAGTAGGAAAAAAACATTTTTTTTTTTTCAAAATCCATTTATTTCTCAACATAGTCTCCTTTTACTTCGACACACTTAGTAAGACGATATTCCAACTTTTTTGTACCATCTGAATAATACGATTTCGGGAACCCCTCAAAATACGTGTTAGTTTCGGTAATCACTTCTTCGTTTGAGATGAATCTTTTTCCTGCGAGCCATTTTTTCAAGTTTGGAAACAGGAAAAAGTCACTAGGAGCTAAATCTGGACTATAAGGTGGATGATTAACCAATTCGAAGTGTATTTCACGTAATTTTAGCATCGTATCTAATGCAGTGTGAACCGGTGCGTTGTCTTGAAGAAAGAGCATTTGTTTCTTCTTTAAATGTGGTCGTTTTTCCTTGATTGCATCAATCAATTGATCCAATAATGCACGATAATACTTTCCTGTGATTGTGGATCCTTTTTCAAGATAATCGATGAGCAATATTCCGTGTGCATCCCAAAATACTGTGGCCATAACCTTGACACCCGATTTCACTGCCTTCGCCTTCTTCGGAGCACTTCCACCAGCTTCCTCCCATTGCTCCGATTGATTTTTGGTTTCAAATGTGTAGTGGTGGACCCACGTTTCATCAACAGTTATTAATCGACGCCAAAAATCAACAGGATTACGCTTTATCATGTCCAAACACCGCTGTGAAGTGGTCTGTCGAACTCGTTGTTGTTCGACACTGAGCAAACGCGGCACCCATCTTGCCGATAGCTTTTCATATGCAAATGTACCTGCAAAATGTTGAACACACGTTCATGTGATACTCGTATGTTTACCATTTCAACAATCTCACGCAACTTGACTCGGCGATCATTCATAACGATATCGAGGTTTTTCTTGATATTTTCTTCAGTAACCACCTCTTTTGGCCTTCCTGTTGATGGTATTGTTACAGTGCTTGTTCGGCCGCGTTTAAATTCAGCAATCCAATATTTTACCATGTAATCTGACGGAGCAGACTCACCGTAATGTTTATCGAGCTTTTCTTTTGTCTCTTTCGCCTTTTTCCCTTTCAAATAATAGTGTTTAATCACTGCACGAAATTCGCTTTTTTCCATTTTTCAAGAAACACAAAAGTTGCTTACTTCAAACGACTACAACAAATAAACTAATCGATGAATTTGGGTGAAATTTTAATAGCTGACGTTTGACAGATCGCAATTTCTAAAAAAAAAAGTTTTTGTGTGTGTGCTGCCATCTAGCGCTAGGTAGCTTCAATATCAATCCGCCCTCGTATTTCAGTCCAATTTTTTCTGTTGTTTTTGTTTGTGTTTTATCATTCTTTTTTCCTTCTTTCTCCTTCTTTTTCCTTCGTCTTCCTTTCTTTTCCCCCTTCTTTCTCTCCTTTTTCCTTCTTTTTTCCCTCAATCTTTGTTGCTTCTTTTTTTTGCCAGTTTTAATTTGCCTTCGTAATTTCATTGCTGTTTATTACTTTTGTCTGCTTTGCTAGAATTTGTATCTGTATCTGGAATTAAGTTTGTATCTTTCATGTGCAGCGTGCGTGGTTGGCACTCGTTCCATGTTCGATGTTTTTTGTATTGCTTGGTCTCCATTTAAACACACATCTTCCCAACCATCCGTCCGGGTTTGTTCCTGTCCACTCCCCCGTGCCTGATTGTACCGCCGTCGCCTGCTTGTGGCTCAGTTTGTGTTGGCTCGTTCACACATTTCCATAAAAATAACTTAATTTTCTGTGTCTCCTGCTTTAATTCGTAATTATGCTACATTTGCAGAAACTATTTACACTTGGCATTTCGTGCTGTTGCCCCTCCTTCAGAGTTGCTCTTCCTCTCCTCCTTCCTGCCAGTTCTTCATCTTCGCCCAGACTCACTTGCCAAAGGAAAATTATGCTTCTGTGCGTAAATGAATGTGGCGGCTGCTGAGAGATAAGCAGAGAAAGACAGCGCATTGTTTCCAGCTTGGCAAAAGTTGGAGTTGTGAGGAAAACTTTTATGGAATTACGTTTTTTTCCAGTGCTGTGTTACTGTGGGCGGGTTTTTGTGTCCCACTCGGATAAGCAGAGCAATTATTTTGCCAAAAATTATTATGAGAAATGGATATGTGTAGATAACAAATTTATCACACATATTTTTTGGCGGCTGGAATTATTACTTGGATGATAAATGTTTCTGCGAATTTCAGGCAGTCGGTATGAATATCAAAGTATTCATTTAGGTTGAAATCAAAAATACACACACACATCTGTGTGTGTATATTTTATATCTGTATATATTGATTATGATATGTGTATGAAACTTAATTTAAAAAAAAAAATCATATGTGTATATTGAAGCACACTTTTAGGCGTTAAGAACTAGAAATGAGTGCTTTATTTTATTTTTGGTAGGCAGTGGAACAAAAGGAAAGTTTGAAATTGGTACTCTACAGTCTTGAGAATTTTTAGAATTTCTTTAAGACACCCCTAAAAATATGCTGCCTTTTCTGTACGCAATATTATTACGAATATTGCCCTCTTGACAATTTATTCTGTTACGAAATTGCCCTCCTAACTCTGAATACTCAGATTCATACCACTGGATTGTGTAGTAATCAAACAATCGCTCGTTAAATTAAAATAGCTAACTTTATTTAATTATTGCTATTTACACACTTAATATTATGCTTAAATTTTACTTTATTACAAATTGCTCTTTATTAATAATTCAATAATCACTTTATTACTTTTTAATATTGTAACTACTACAAGTGAAATGCACGACGTACACACTGCTACGATTGCTATTCAACTGCGTCTCTACTTTAATTGTGTGGTGGCTTATATACCTTTCTCACGGTTGCAGTAGAATATTCTAGAACATTCCCTATACTTCGGTAGAAATTCGAGAATATATTCGAATTTTATCTACATTTCGAAAGAGGGTTCTTGAGTATGCTTTTTTCCGAATAGATTGTGTCTTGACTAATATACACCTCACATAGTAGCTGAACTTAATAGAGGCATCCTAAAAGTATGCAATCGTATATGTTTCAATATTAATACATCAATGGGCAACTCTGGCAACCCCGACACAAAGAGAATGCTACTTTTCACAAGGAAGTATATTCATGGAGTAGTATTCATGGAATCTCCCGAAACTAAACGGCAATGAACTGATTCTCAAAGACTACACAAAATATACCCTGGAGTGATTTTGTACAACAAACTGCTGTGGAAGCGCAATGTTGAAGAAAGCTCATAAAAGTTCAGTAAGAAGATGCCAGGCGTTACTTGGGGTCTATCACCTTTTATTTTTTTATTTTTATTTTTTGTGTGTGTATTGGAGGTGGAAATCTGCAACCAGACACTGGACGACGCGCCAGTAGTGTAGGACTCTTACCCACTAAAACCACCCCCACGGACGCCTCCCCGGCGGTACATAACCGCTAAGCAATACTTCATTCGGGGAGGGGAATGGTCTATCACCTACACCAATACATTGGTGTTATACAACAGTAGTCACATCAATCTTGTTTTACGGTGCTCTGGTGTGGTCAACCGTAGTGAGAGAATCTACATACCATAAACCAATGGAAAAGAGCCAGCTTCTGGCTGCGCTGGGCACAACGAGAACGTTAAAAACTACTCCAACGGCTGCTCGGAACTGATACTCAACATGCCGCCCATGTATGTTGCTCCGCGGGGAGATTGGCTGCGACAGGTGAATTCATTCCTGAACCTTCGGACATAGCTCAATAGGTGGGAGAAGCGTAGCTGATACAGGGCTACATGGCTCCACATGTTAATTGTGAGAGAAGGTTCTGGGCAATAATCGAAGAAGAGGGTTGGCGTAGAGGTATGAAACGTAGCCAAGGGACTTTTAACATCTGCACAGACGGCTCAAAAATGACGGACGGAGTAGGAGCTGCAATCTACTGTGCAGAGCTAGGCATCAGACAGCCCCTCAAACTACCTGAGGAAGTTGTTGCTGTGGGGAAAGCCGCGGAGCTAATTTACATTAAAACAGAAAGCAACTCCAAGGTAAACATTTAGGTGGATAGTCAGGCAGCGATAGAGGCAATTACCAATGTACTAATCATTGTAGTGCTTCTTTGCCAGCGCTGAGCATTTGCATAAAAGGTGGTCCACACTTTATTCTACTTCCTTACCATTTCCGCAGCTTCTACAGAAATCTTTTTGAGCAATCTAAGTGTATACGCATGAGTTCCAATAAGACAGTCTCCGGTTACAATGCTTATTCAATCAACTTTCGTATTGGTTTCTTCGGCAGTTTATGGGTTCCATGGGTGATTAATTAAGTGACTCCTTTATAGTCGCATTACCTCAAATCAATAACTAAGTTTTTATTGCACACAGAAATTGCTTCCTTTCAATTAAATTTTCTGTGGCATACTTTCAAGCGCTTCTTAAATGTGTGCTTTTTGAGCTAGACAACTATAAAAATTCATTAGCAAATCTCTGATCCGGTTTTGAGCAATCAACATGCTTCTTTGTTTCTTCGAGGGATGATGGGTTCGAGGGTTGAATAACTAAATTTCTCCTTTAGAGTCACATTACATCAATCAATCAATAACTAAGTTTTTAAAGCATACTTATTGGTGTTTCCAATGAAATTTTCATTGATATACTTTTTAGTGCTTCCAATGAAAATTTCTTTGATATACTTTTGGGTGCTTCCAATGAAATTTTCATTGATATACTTTTTAGTGCTTCCAATGAAAATTTCTTTGATATACTTTTGGGTGCTTCCAATAAAATTTTCTTTGATATACTTTTTGGTGCTTCCAATGAAATTTGCATACTTTTAGGCGCGCAATTTGGCATACTTTTGGGCGTTGTTTAACAAAAAGTTTCATTTTAGAACTAACAAATATCAACTAAAAGCTGTTGTAATTGTCACAGTGGCGCCAATGTATATTGTAATATACTTTTAGGCGCTTTCTTGTGGGGTTTCGGGGTTATAGTTACAATTAACCTTCTCTCAATAGTGTTTACCGCAAACAGTTCTATAAATCGCTTGCGGCTCATCTTCATATTTAATTTTCCTCTTGATTAGGTTTCCTTTTCTCGTCCTTGCTAATATTTCTTTATTCCCAGTTTTATGTTTCATTTCAATTTTGCAAAAGTACTCAGATAAATATGCCAAATGACTTGTGTTTGCGAGCAATTTGACAAGAAATGAGGATCAGAGCTGCCGCCACTGATGTGTCCAGTGCAGCTAACTTGCCACACCAGCAGCACGCATCAAAAACGTGCCCCACTCACCCAAAAAGGCACATAGGCGTAACACACGCACAGGCACATACATATATACAATTGCTACTCACACTCTCGCATATACTTTGGTACTCACCCAAACCCATACGTTTGGCACTCACACTCTCCATTGCGTTTCATACTCACACTCATACGCGTTTGGTATTCACCCACACATCCTTTTGGCACTCACACATGCACGATTGCTCAATGAAGGGAATTGGCATCAATTTAAGTAATATCTGTCGTTGACTTAAAAACTAATGTGGGTCAGCTGACAACTTCTGTTGCTAATAATTTCCACTATGCGATTACGCCTGACATTTGCCGGAGCCCTCCTCCTGGCTTGCCCTTCCTTGGCTGTGTTGTTTTTGCCGCTCACGTTCGTTGCCTACTTTCAGGGGCATTTGTATCAGTTCTTGCTCTATGCGTAATATTTTCATTTCAAGCATACGTGTGCGCTTTGACAGTGACTTCGTTTCGTTTCACTATTTCTGCCCAAGGATTTGGTGGCATTTCTTCATAAATTACTCTCAACAGATTTTCCCGTCCATTGCTAGTGTATTTTATTATTAATTTACTGCGCCTACAACAGTTGATTTCAATTTTGCTGTCTTTTTTGCAGCAGAACCAACAAATCAACGTAGATAAATCAAAAAACGTTGACGGAATATGTAATTTGTGAGAGGCGCATTTTTGGCCTGTGAACTGAAATAATAATTGAATTAATTTGCGAAAGTAAGGAATTGGGATGAAGATGAGGATGAGGATGAGTAATAGGGGGGATAGACAGATAGAATAAGAAATAGTGGTGAGAAGTAGATAGAATAAGAAAATGAGTGATAGAAAGAGAAATGGAGGGATATGGAGTGATATAGAATGATATAGAGTGATATAGAGTGATATAGAGTGAGTCAGAGACAGAGAAAGGGATTTTATGACGGGGCTATCCCTTCTGTTGTAGTCATAAGTATTACAAATTGTTCTGTTTCAGCCTCATTTGATGTATTGACAGCTTCGCACAAATTAATTTATTTTCTGAAGGAATAAAAAATTATTTTTATGTTTATTGGAAACATTTTCCTTACTATTTTTATGCTTTACTTAATTAAAAGAGTGCGTTATCGTGTACGCGGAAATGGCCATCCATCCACCCCTTCTCCAAGAAGTGGAACTAGTTTAGCTAAAAGCCTGGTAATAAAATTTTTACGATATTTCTTTCGGGGTTTTTTCTTTATTTATTTTTTTAATTGATTTTTTGCTAGGAAAACCTTTTTTTATACATTTTTAGTATTTCCTTTTCCTTATTCTGTGTTTTTTTTTTATTTTTTATTATTATTATTCTTTTTTTATAAATTTTTTTCTTATTTGTCTTAAATTTTTTTTTTATTTATTATTTTATTATTTATTTTTATTTATTATTTTATTATTATTTATTTTTATTTATTATTTTATTATTATTTATTTTTATTTATTATTTTATTGTTATTTATTTTTATTTATTATTTTATTATTATTTTATTATTATTTATTTTTATTAATTTTTTTATTACTATTATTTTAATAGTAGTTTTTCCTAATTTTATTACAATTTTTTCTTGTTTTTAAAGCAATTTTTTTAATAATTTTTTAATTTTTAGTACAATTTTTAAAATGTTTTTATGCAATAATTTTCCTTTTTTTACTACAATTTTTTCCTATTTTTATCCCAATTTTGTTCTTGTTTAAATGCAATTTTTTCTTAATTTTTCCTGATTTTTATTCCAATTTTTCCCTATTTTTGTTACATTTTTTTCTTGGTTTTTAATACAATTTTTTCCCTAATTTTGTTTTATTTTTATAAAAATTTTTTTCTTGTGTTAACGTAATTTTTTCTTAACTTTTCCTAATTTTTATTCCAATTTTTCCCTATTTTTTTTAGATTTTTTTTTTCTTGTTTTGGAAAGCAATTTTTTCCTAATTTTTCCTTATTTTTATTACAATTTTTTCTTGTTTTTAATGCAAAATTTTTTCTTAATTACCTTTTTTTACTGCAATTTTTTCCTATTTTTATCCCTATTTTTTCTTGTTTAAATGCAATTTTTTCTTAATTTTTCTTGATTTTTCTTCCAATTTTTCCCTATTTTTGTTACAATTTTTTCTTGTTTTTAATTCAATTTTTTCCCTATTTTTTTTTTAATTTTTATTACAATTTTTTCCTTGTTTTCATGTAATTTTTTTTCTAAATTTTTCCTTATGTTTATTGCAATTTTTCCCGGTTTTTATTATAATTTTTTTCTTGTTTTAACGCAATTTTTCTTAATTTTTCCTGATTTTTATTCCAATTTTTTCTTGTTTTTAATACAAATTGTTTCCTAATTTATTTTTATTACAATTTTTTCCTTGTTTTAATGTAATTTTTTTTTCCAAATTTTTCCTTACGTTTATTGCAGTTTTTCCCTATTTTTATTACAATTAATTTCTTGTTTTATGCAATTTTTTCTTTATTTTTCCTTATTTTTATTACAATTTATTCTTTTAATGCAATTTTTTTCCTAATTATTTTTTTCTTTTTTAATTACAAACTTTTCTTATTTTTATTGCAATTTTTTCTTATTTTTATTGCAGTTATTTTTTCTATTTTTATTACAATTTTTTTCTTGTTTTTAATACAAATTTTTTCCTAATTTTTCCTTGTTTTTATTACAATTTTTATTACAATTTTGTATTTATTTTTATTTTCATTTTTTTATATTTGTTTTTTCCTGTATTCATTTCCACTTTTATTTTGTTTGTAATTGTTGTATTTTATTAGCCAAGTTGTTCCAAAGCACTTAAAGTTGGAGGCGCCTACAATTGCGTGACAATATATTTTACCTTCAAATTGTCCCATGCACCTAAAAATATGCCACATTTGTTGAACTCGTGTTGGGTTACTTTTGGCTATTGAATAACGAACCATCGATTCAGATACAAATGTAACTTAATTGAAGTCTTTTTACGCGTATCGAGGCATGATGAGCGTTTATTTTATATTTTGTGGTAACTGGCGACCATTTAGGCAGATCCTTCAAGCGTTGCCCACACGCTCCAATAAAAAGTAGGTCTATTTTTTGCGTTTGTGTGTCCGTTTGGTGTTGGACTTGTTTCTAGTCTGGTGTGCTCAATGACTAAGAAAGGAAGTGGCTGAATGCCGCCAGCCTGCTTGCTCGACGCCTGGCTGAGTGTCCGCTTGCCTGAGTGCCCGCCTGCCTTCTAGCCCGCCAACCTGTTTGTCCGAGTGTCTGACTGCCCGCCTGCCTGCTTGCCCGTCTGTTTCCTTGTCCGACTCTCCGCTTGCCCGCCTGTTTCCTTGCGTGAGTATCCGCTTGCCCACCTGCCCCCTTGCGCGGTTGTTTGCTTGCTGCCTGCTTGCCGCTTGCTTGCCGCCTGCTTGCCCGAGTGCCCTCCTGCTTTCTAACCAGCTGCCCGCTTGCCTGCTTGCCCGCCTGTTTCCTTGCCCGTATGTCCGCTTGCCCGCCTGTCTACTTACCCGCTTCCTTACTTGCCGCCTACCTTAACATCGCCCTGCCTGTTTCCCCGCTTGCCTGCTTGCCCCCTGCCTTAATTTCCGTCTGCCTGCCTACCCCTTCCCCGCCTGCCTTCCCACCTGTCTCATTGCCTGCCTGCCTGCCTGTTGAAGGCCGCTCTCACGTACGACCACGTTTGCGGCTTGCGTGTCGTTTGACAATTACGCGTTTGTTTGTTGTTGGTGTCTGTATTCGAAATTAGATTTTTCGGCTACTCCCCCTACCCTCTTACCATACACTTACCCAACTCCGAGCCCACTCCTAACCCACAGCTATCATATCATGCTTTTTGAATTCAATTTTTTCCTTGTGTAAATAATACAAAATTTCATAAAATTGAACTCACATTTAGAGTGAACATTTAAGGAAGGCTTTTGGCTTCCCAGCGGGAAAAGTAAGGTGACCACAGATATGTTTTAATACGTTGTATGGGAGTAATGAGAGTCCAGAAGGTGTTTCTCACCAGCTATTTTTTCAAACAACTTCTCCTTCGCCTCATTACTCCACTGTGTCTGCTGTCTCTCGAAGTCTCTCTCTCGAAGTATCCCTATCGAAGTCTCCTTCTCGAAGTCTCCCTCTGAAAATCTCCCTCTCGAAGTCTTCCTCTCGAAGTCTCCCTATCGAAGTCTCCCTCTCGAAGTCTCCCTTTTGAAGTCTCCCTCTTGAAGTCTCCCTCTTGAAGGGTCCCTCTCGAAGTCTTCCTCTCGAAGTCTCCCTCTTGAAGGGTCCCTCTCGAAGTCTTCCTCTCGAAGTCTCCCTCTCGAAGTATCTCTATCGAAGTCTCCCTCTCGAATCTCCCTCTCAAAGTCTCCGTCTCGAAGTCTCCCTCTCGAAGTGTCCCTCTCGACTCTCCTTCTCTAAGTCTCCCTCTCGAAGTCTCCTTCTTGACGTCTTCCTCTCAAAGTCTCCCTCTTGAAGTCTCCCTATCGAAGTCTCCCTATCGAAGTCTCCCTCTTGAAGTATCCCTCTCGAAGTCTTCCTCTCGAAGTCTCCCTCTCAAAGTCTCCTTTTCGCAGTCTCCCTCTCGAAGTCTCCCTCTCGAAGTCTCCCTCTCAAAGTCTCCCTCTCAAAGTCTCCCTCTCAAAGTCTCCCTCTCGAATCTCCCTCTCAAAGTCTTCCTCTCGAAGTCTTGATCACAAAGTTTCCCTCACAAAGTCTGCCTCTCGAAGTCTCCTCTCGAAGTCTCCCTCTCGAAGTCTCCCTCTCAAAGTCTCCCTCTCAAAGTCTCCCTCTCGAAGTCTCCCTCTCGAAGTCTCCCTCTCAAAGTCTCCCTCTCAAAGTCTCCCTCTTGAAGTCTCCCTATCGAAGTCTCCCTATCGAAGTCTCCCTCTTGAAGTATCCCTCTCTAAATCTCCCTCTCGAAGTCTCCCTCTCGAAGTCTCCTTCTCGAAGTCTCCCTCTGAAAATCTCCCTCTCGAAGTCTTCCTCTCGAAGTCTCCCTCCCGAAGTCTTCCTCTCGAAGTCTTCCTCTCGAAGTCTCCCTCTCGAAGTCTCCCTCTTGAAGTCTCCCTCTCGAAGTATCCCTATCGAAGTCTCCCTCTCGAATCTCCCTCTCAGAGTCTCACTCTGGAATCTCTCTCTGAAAGTCTCCCTCTCGAAGTCTCCCTCCTGACGTCTCCCTCTAGAAGTCTCCCTCTCAAAGTCTCCCTCTTGAAGTCTCCCTCCCCCCTTCAAGGGAATGAGTCTAGCCACTAAGGACTTCGACTCGCAGAGAAAAGATGTAGAAAGAAGATTTTTCAGACTATGTCCGGGGTGGGATTCGAACCCATGACCCCCAAGTGGATTAACGGGGGATGAAATATCACAAATCGTGAGCGACTTCCTGCTCACTGCTGGATGTCCTTTCCTGTGTAGTTGTTTTATTATTTAAACTCCTGCTAAATTACTCGACTTGTTACCGACTGCTTTCCCAAGAAATAACTGAAGGTCTTCTTGTATGTATTACTATATATATTACTTTGTATTGTATTATTATACTATATTGTAAGAAGGTATTCTATCACGCCTTCCAGTAACATCATCTTCAACATTTTCCCACTGGGTTTGAGTTGACTTTCACTGCGTTTCTGTTTGTTTATGTCTACGTGAATTTTTTTTATTCATTATATTTGTATTCATCATCATCATTCATCGCACTAAAACTTGAAGTTTTAGTTCTTTGTTATTGTTGTTGTTGTTGTTGTTGTTGTTGGCGGTGTTGTTGTTGCAATTAAGCGCTCCATTGTGACACTAATTGAGTTGCAAATATTTTCTGTTTCAATGTGACTTCAAACAAAATTGCAACAAAATATTTGACTTATAATAAGTGGGGCCTTTTCTTTGAATTCCCAGTGCTACACGTATTCATCTGGTAGATTAACCACAACAACAACAACAACAACAACAACCAGATAAAAGCAACTTCAAATGTTGACAAAGTGTTAACATTATAAAGTACAATAATATGCCATGATAAACATGCAATAAATCATGCTAACGCCTCTGCTGGCTGGTGCCTTAGCATGTGTCTGAGCGCCAGTGTTGTGGCCCAGCGAAGCCAAACCGAGCTAAGCCACCGCCTCTACCACTTCCGCAACACAATCCCCCCCCGGCGCTCAGCTACTTGTGTTATGCGCTTAGATAAACACTCAACTGCCAAGATACGCGTTTCGCATAAGCCAAGCTGCCAGATACAATGACGGGTTTCTCGCTAGAGTTGTCCGTTCGCCAGATACTGTCTCGCTGGCTCTTTACCGCACTGCCTCACTAACTCACTACCTCACTGCCTCACTGCATTACTCCCTCACTGCTCCGCTGCCTGTCAGTCCGTCCGTCCGTGTGTCTCACTGTGCGGGCGTCCGCCCGTCTGCCTGTCTGTCGCTGCTCTTTCTGTGGATTTGTTTACGTCTTTTGTTGTTGGTGTTGGTGTTGGCGGTATTATTGTTGGCGGTATTATTGTTGTTGTTTTCGTTGATTTTGTTGTTGTTGTTTTCGTTGATGTTGTTGTTGGCGGTGTCAGTTTCCTTTTTTTATTTATTTTTTTTGCTTTTTTGCTCCGCTTTTCTTGGCACTCGTATTTAAATACTCTATTAAGCTTCCATGTCAAATTCTTATGCAAACATTCCAACAAGTCCAACAATTTAATTACTTTATTCCGGCTTTGCATTTTACTTAATTACTCTGATAATCAGTTGCAATTATTTTTATATTCTGGCATTAATTATTTAAGCATAATCAATTATTGAGAGAATAAACAATTCATATTTCCAAAGATAATCCCAGCGAAGTGGCTGCCCTCCTCCTTCAGGTACTTAATGTAGGGTACTCCATTAAATAATATAACCAAAACTCTAACATAAATTATGAGAATTTACCGGACATTTATTTTAGACAATTATATTATTTGTGTGAAATGAGTTCACTTCTCTGGGACCACAGGATTTTCTATTCCTTGTAGCTATCCTTTACTTATTATTCTTATGTACTTCCCTTCAGGCCGAGTGTTTGTTTTTCTGGACCACAAATCCTCCCTTGATAAGGTCAATAAGATTTGTCTTTTTAAAATATAAGTCGGGCTTTATAGTCACCCTGTTCTCTTCGATTATCCTGGTATGGTACATTCTGAATTCCTGCCACAATGTGAAACAGTCAATAAGGAATATTATTTGGTAGTTATGAAGCGTTTGCGAGGAGGCCAGAAACAGTCAATAAGTATTCGTCTTTGGAGGGCACAGTCAGGTATCAACAACCTTCTTCGCTTTATAAAAGGCTCAGGTTGGTTCAATCTGGAGGGGGAAGCGCATCCGCGGCTCACAGCCGACGCTACTGCTAGTCTAAGTGGCTTCACTGGTTTAGTGGTGATGCGGCTGCCTAACCTACTTACCTAGGGAACTGAAGACAAGAATTGATCTCATCTCAGCTGCCCAACCTACCAAACCTAATCATAGTCACCCCAGGTTTTATTTTTATTATAAGAAGTTATTTTTCTTCCATCAAACAGCATCCTGAATAAATCCTTCGGGTCAATTGTTTCACCTACCCATGCATAATGTATGGAAAGGAGTATAGATTTACATTTAATATTTAAGGGAGTACTAGCACCGCGGCCCTTAAGGACCTATTGTGCTAATCCCCCCTATGATTCACTCTAATCTTAGGCTAGTTACGTGATACGCCTGCTAGACTTGCAGATTTGAGATCACTGCATCGACACCTGGCCAGACTATAGTATTAATATATCTGGATCCCTTATTTTTCATCCACTGGAATGATTTGCATCGATACCTCTGCCAGACTATACTATTAATATATCTGGATCCCTTATTTTTCATCCACTGGAATGATTTGGTTCGTCACTACACCGAATAATTGATTCTGGTTTAAAGTATAAGGTAAGGTTGGCCAAAATCCCGTATATATTTTGATTTATTATTTCAGGGAGTACTAGCACCACGCCCGTAAGGACCTATTGTGCTAACCCCCCTATGATTCACTCTAACCTAATTTGGAGCACTTTAGAAGGTTGAAGTTTCCATATTGTGGGAGGGTCTGTGAAAAACTCCCCTAGAAATTTTAATCTTTTACATTGTAATCGCTTGACACTCATTTGGAATGTGTTCTGATATCTCAGAGTTGTGTCCACAGAATCCACAGTCAGAGATGTCTGCCAGGCCTATATTGTTAAGTACATACCTTAGGCTGCATTGTCCTGTCAGATACCCCACTAGAGTCCTAAGACTTTCGCGGCTCAAAGTTAGTATCCTTTTACAGATAGATCTGTTTGGGATAAAAAATCCTCTTTGTCTTTGACCAGAGGCGTGTTGCTATTGAATAGCTGTCTGAATTTCTTCCCATTTCTTAAGTAGGTCTATAGAGTGGCCTCTAGCGACACCGCAGAATGGAGGATCAGGTCCAATAAGTGGACGGAGTGTAAATTATAAAAATGATTATCAGTCCACTAAGGTGTGATTCTAATAGTTTCCTATCCTTTAAGGTACATTACTGTTTCCTTGCCAATTCATATAGATGAATAAGTGAGGACATTGTAGAATCTAGTCCTCAAATAATATAGTGTTATTGATCTTTAGTATTGTAAGTATCCTTCATAGAGCCACTTAAACAACCAACCTACCTACCTATTGATCTCTCAATTATCCAGTGGGCTGAGACAATGGATTAAATCCAAACGAAAAAGTACACACTCCTAGGTTTAAAATAGTAAGGGAGAATACATAAATATAGATACGAGTATTAAAGATTGATAGATATTGACGTCAAAGACAGATAGATATATAAATTAAAGATAAATAAATATAGATTTCAAAGATAGACGTCGAAGATATAGACATAAATGGAGTGTAAGAAAGAACCTGGACCACAAGAATTAACGGAACGAAAATTTATGAATCGTACAGATTAGTTTCGATTTATTTAAGGGTGTTATACACCGCGACCTGAAGATCTGTTGTGCTGCCGACACAAATTCATGTATTTTCAAGCAATGAAGCCTCAGCTAAGATCCCTTGCTCATATCTAAGAGTATTCTCCAAAACACCTGTGTCTTTTGTGCGCCAAAGGTCCGCAGTCTGTGATCAGGTGCAGTGAGGTTTCCTCACTTTCTCCACAGAATCTACAGATGGCATCTGAAGATGGACCCCACTTATGTTTGTGCATAAAATACATATTTATACACATGATATCACCTTCAACAGAATTTAATGGCAGTGCTGCCAAATTACTACAAAACAACGACTTACGCGTAATTACTTCGTTGTATCTTTGCTAAGAAATTGAGATGGCGGATCAAACTATTATTTTTTTTTATATTAATTTATTTGTGTATTTATTTGTATTTTGTTTTTGTATATTATTACTTTTAATTTTGTTTAAATATTTTGATTAAAATTTTTTTTTAAATATTTTATTATTTTTTTAAAATTTTATTAATTTTTATTTAATTTTTGTTTCAAAATTTTTTTTAAATTTTGCTTAAATATTTTTATTTTAATATATTTCTTAATTTTGTTTGAATATTTTAATTTAATTTTTTTTTTTTATATTTTATTAGTTTTTAAAAATTTTATTCATATATTTTTATTTAATTTTTATTTTTTTGTTTAAATATTTTTTTAAGTTTTGTTTAAATATTTTTAGTTAACTTCATTTCTTAATTTTGTTTAAATATTTGTATTTTATTCTTCTTTTTTAATTTTGTTTAAATATTTTTATTTAATTTTTTTTTCAATTTTTTTTCAATATTTGTATATAATTTTTTTTTTCATTTTTAATTTTGTTTCTATATTTTTCTTTAAATTAATTTTTTGGTTATTTTTTAATATTTGTATTTAATTTTTTTATTACTTTTTCATTTTGTTTATATACTTTTATAAAATTTTTATATTTTTATTGTTTAAATATTTTTATTTTTTTTTTATATTGCTAAAATATTTGTATTTCTTCTTTAAAATTTGTTTAAATATTTGTATTTAATTTTTTCTTAAATTTTAAATTTGTTTATATATTTTTATTAGTTTTAAATTTTTTAAATTTGTTTAAAAATTGTATTTAATTTTTTTCATATTTTTATTTTGTTTATATATTTTTATTTAATTTTCTTTTATTTTTTAAATTTTGTGAAATATTTATATTTAATTTTTATTTTTTAATTTTGTTGAAATATTTTTATAAATTTTTTTTTATATCTTAATTTTGTTTATATATTTTTATAATTTTTTTTTAAATTTTTTAAATATGTTGAAATATGTTTGATTTTATTTTTTATTTTAATTTTATTTATATATTATATTATCATTATTTATATATATTATATTTTTATTTATTTTTTATTTGTTTTATTTTATTTGTTTGTTTTAATTTATCAAATTTTTTTAATACACAGAATTTTTTATAATCGCAATCATATTCGCCTTAAGATTTATATAAATTGGTAAATTTTTGTTTTCTGTGCACTGATGCCGCGAGCTCTCAACAACTGCCAAAAATTAAGAAGGTGTATTGCCCCCAAAAGAGACACCTTCCACCAGCAAATCCATCATCTTTGAACGTCTTCCTGTATTATTTTATTTTATGTTCCACTTTTTCCTCCCCGCTGCTTTTAACCTCTTTTATTCTGCATCGATACCTTCCTTCAATGCCTGGTTAGTTAAATGCAACTTGATTTCTGGTCTTGTTTTTATCGTATTGTCTTTCTTGCCTCAGAATTGCCTCTGCAATTTTGTTGTTGGCATTTTCTTGCTTTTGTTACGCTTCCAATATTTACGAGTTTGAGTGCCGCGAAACTTGTTTTACAAGAAGCCGGCCGGTAAATTTTGCTAATTTCTTGACTTTTTGTTGCTTTTTTTAGTTCTTATTTCTTTTGCGTTGTTTACTTTTGACACTCCGCACAACGCGTACTTTGAGTGTAAGCTCCACTTTATAGTGTGCGTTTGTGAGTTTTAAAGCGGCGAAGAAGCTGCTCAGCGCTTCTTTGAGGTGGGAGAACTCAAATTTTGAAAAGAGTGGGTTGAAAAGCGTATGTCGGCATGTGAGTAAATGTCACATAAGGGACTCGTTGTACTCGACGCACACTATTGCAATGGAAACATGTTCAAAACTCTGCACTTGGGAATGAGAAGTGCACTCTCTTCAGTGAGTTTTTGTTGCTGTTTTTCTTTCAGTATAGGAAAAGGTTTGTCATGCTGTTGTATGCACAATACAGAGTAGTATAATGCAGTAGAAAGTGGGCAAACCCCCTTTGAATTTGTAAAGAGCTAGTTAAGGTTTTCTTTTCTTTCAAAATTTAATAAAATTCTATTAAATTTTTATTTGATTCTATTCAAATAATATATATTTATAATATATATATATATATATATATATATATATATATATATATATATATATATATATATATATATATATATATATATATATATATATATATATATATATATATATATATATATATATATATATATATATATATATATATATATATATATATATATATATAATATATGATATATTATATATATATATATATATATATATAATATATGATATATAAGCATATTATACGAGTATACATATGTATGTAAATATCAATTTTGGTTGGAAAATTAGTTTCATCAGTTCCATCACCGGATTGTTTAATATTGCCTCATATAATTTTTTTTACGTTTTTTTAATTTCACTCATAAAAATAATACTTATTTTAAAATGTTTTTTTTATTGTACTTAACTTTTTTTTCTTCTGAAAGAAAACATTTTTTTTTAAAATTTAAATATATTTAATATATAATATAGTAAAACTGTACTTACTAAAATTTTTCTTTCTTGGCAATGGGTACAGATTATAATTAATTTTGTAAATAAATATATAATTAATTATTAAAAGTTAATAATTTTTTTTTGAATTTTTTATATATATTTTTTTATTTTTAAATATTTTTTTAAATTGTTTTTAAATTGTTTTTATATTTTTAAACATTTTTTTTATATATTTAAAATTTTTTGTTTATATTTTTAAAAATTTTTTTTTTATATATTTGTAAATATTTTAAAATTTTTTTATATATACATATTTTTTTATTTTTAGATATTTTTTAAAATTGTTTTTATATTTTTTTATATTTTTTAAAACTTTTTTTATATATTTAAAATTTTTTTTTATATTTTTTAAAACTTTTTTTTTTATATATTTGTATATATTTTAAAATTTTCTATATATATTTTTTTATTTTTAGATATTTTTTTAAATTGTTTTTATATTTTTTTTATATTTTTAAAAATTTCTTTTATATATGTATTTAAAAATTTTTTTTAAATATTTTTTAAAACTTTTTTTTATATTTTTTTATATATTGTTAATATTTAACCGAGTTGTTTTTTCATATGCGATTTTTTTCTGGGTCATCAGTGCAAATTATAAATGAATTTAAATTGTTCCCATATAATTTTTTGATTGTAACTTCTTAAAGTGATTTTGTGGCTTTTCGGTTTACTGCCCAAAAGGCACGTAGGCCAAAATGCTCGCCTGACTGGCCGCTCATGTGGAGTCAATGTTAACAATTATCTTGCGAAATTTGGTTGCTGGCGTGCGGGTTGGGTCCCACACGCCTCGCCTCTGGTGCACATTGACCGCGTTGCTGATTTCATCAATGACGGATGGTGTGGCGTAGTCAGGCGCACACTTCCGCACACACAAAGCGAATAATTGTATTCAGATACTTTTTTGTATCTAAATTTCTATTTCACAAGTCGCAAGTAAATTGCGCAGCAGGCGTTGCAAACACTTTCCACGGCACTGGTTGCTACCCCCGCACAGAAGTCGCCCAAGTAGGTGTGCCTTTGACGCTCAGTTGACGACAATTTGCATGAGTGTGTCTTCAGTTAATACGAGTACTTTAAATTGCTTAACTAATTAATATATCAGAGTTTCCAATTGCGCATTAATTTATATTTTCTGTTATATAATTTTCACTCCTTATATTTAATTGTAGCTATGGATTTATATCTTTCGCCGATTAAGTCTGCTTTTGCTCGTAATAAGTGGGATTAATGGGTTAGAAATGTGTCGGTCATTGAGTGAGGCAGTTGGTCAGTATGTTCATCAGTCAGTCAGTTGATCAGTCAGTCAGTGAGTCCATATCTGGTAGCTATCTTACCGGCCAGCCAGTCAGTCTGTTAGTCAATCAGTCTGTTGGTCAGTCAGCTTGTTAGCTATACAATCAGTTGGTCAATCAGTTAATTAGTCAGTGATCTAGTGAGCCAGTGACCCAGTCCATCAGTCAGTGAGACAGTCACTCTGTCACTCAGTCAGTTAGCCAGTTAGTTTCTATCTGGTCGCTATCTCGCCATTCTGCCTGGCTTGTCTGCCGGTTTAATTGTCCGTCTGTCTGCAGCTGTCTTGGCTCTTTCGTGTATTTGCCGCCTTAGACTGTGGTCTTTGATAATCGTGCCCGCCTATGGCGCAGCACCTGTCTTGCCTTGTGAAATGTCGTGTTTGATTTCACGTTTGGGGGCTCGTCTACGACAGTCCAACTCAATGACGAGTCAGGTTTTTCAGTTCGCCAACTGAGTGTTGAGTGCTGAGCCAGACCGACCACAGTCGTAGTAAATTTCCAGCGAGCTATTGAAATACTTATCGCGAATGACTGTGTTCGAATGCTAGTCGGCATTTAATTAAAGCGGCCTCTTTCAAGTTCTATTTTGCAAGTTGTTCGACGTGATTTGCCTCTAATGTGTTTGGTAAACAAGTGTAAACGCGTGTTTCTTCGCTACTCTAGGCATGTTTTAAATTACTTTTGAAATGCTTCCAGGCACAATTGTCGAATAACTTTTTCTCTGCTCCTTCCTAAAGAAATGAATGACTTGGCAAGTTGGCAGGAATTATCAACGTTTGTCTGTCTAAGTTTGCCTGAGGTTTTTGCGCCGCTCTTACCTACACTGACACAGTCCCAATCCCAGTCCCAGTCCCGCTTGGTTACAGGCTTTGCTCTGTTCTTCTTCGGGTGGTTTTTTGTTGCTGTTTGGAACTCATTAATATGCCCACTTCATTCAGCGTTCCTGAAATAACGCTCAGCAACCAAACTCGTTTGCATTGTTTTGTTCTTTCTTCCCTGAATATTCTCTGCTTTGCTTCGTTTTATTTCTGTTTCAGGCAAAGATGAAGAACAAAAAACTTTTGTTTTTTGTTTGCGCCAGAAACGAGTTCCATTAAAATTTTGGCAAACATTTTGCGGCCTTCTTTTTGCCTTCTTGTTTATTTTTTATTTATTGTTTTTTTTTCTGCTTTTATTGTTATGTTCTCCGCGCTCGGGAGCTGTAATCAGATGGTTTGCTGAATATTAAGGAAATATTTTCGAATTACATGCTTTTTAAAATACTAAAATTCTTCGTACTGCCACCGCCTGACTGCCTGACTGCCTCCCGGCGTGCCTGATTCCGGAGCGCCTGACTCCGCAGTGCTGTCCGCCTTTTAAGGCAGTCGTAAAAATGTTTCGCTGCATTTCTTGCAATTGAATTTTGATACAGAAAACGCAACGAAACTGAAACCGAAACTGACTGACAATGAGTCTCGGCATTCATACTAAAGGCGGCAGAGGCAGAGACAGAGGCAGCGGCGGTGGCGTCGGCGGTGGCCACAGCGACAGCAGCGCGGCACTTCACTCCTTTGGTTCAACGACTTTTTCAGCCGAATTTCTTGCTGTGCTATTTCGTGCTCCACTTGAAGGCGACTCTGCCTCCACACCACGTTCGACATTACTCCAGCGCCAATTTTAAAGTACATAAAAAGCAGAAATATAAACAAAAATGAAAAAGATTGAACTAAAAAAACAGCAATGGAAAAATAATAAAAAAATATTCAAGAAGAAATAAAATAAAATATTGAACAAAAGATAATAAAAAAAATATTAAACTAAAAAGAAATAAATCCTGAAAAAACTATAAAAAAAATATTGAATTGAAGTAAAATTGGAAAAATGAAAAGAAAAAAATTTTGAATTAATTATTATTATTAGAATTAAATAAAATGCAATATGTGAAAAATATTTACCGAAAATATTGAATTTAAATAGAAAATTATTTAAAAAAATTATTATTATTAAAATCAAATTAAAATATATTGAACTAAAAAAATTAAAAATATAATAAATATTCAATATTACTCCACAAAAAATTTTAAAATACAAAAAAAGTAGAAATATAAACAAAAATAGAAAAAAATTTTAAAAATTTAAATATAATAAAAATTATGTTAGCAAAAAAAATAAAAATAAAAATTACAACAAATCAAATATAACAAAAATATTAAACTAAAATCGATACAAAATGAAAGAATAAAAAAAAGTATTAAACTAAAAAAAAACAAGTGTAGAAAAATAATTAAAAAACAATCAAAATGGAAATATAATGAAAAAAAATATTACACTAAAAAAAACAAATATAAAAACAAATATTAGCTAACAAAAGAAATATATTTAAAATACAACAAAAATATGAAACTTTCAAATACTAAATTTAGAAAAATAACAAAACAAATTAAAATAAAAAAACTTTTTCAAATAAAAAATATTAAACAAAAAACAAAATTTTAAAATAAAAAAATAGTTAACTAAAAAAATTTTGAAATAAAAAAAAATTTAACTAAAATAAAACAAAATTAGTGGAAAGAAAATTATAAAAAAAATAAATAAATAAAAATTGAAAAATACTAAAAATGGAGATATTATAAAAATATACTAAAAAAAACCATAAATATTAAATTAAAAACAAAAATGGAACAATAATAAAATAAAATATAATAAAAATACAAGAAGAATATTAAACTAAAATAATTATTACGAAATAAAATTTAATTAAAAAATATTTAAAAAAATATATTAAAAGAATATATTAAAAATATATTATAAAAAAAATATAAAAAAAAATTTAATTAAAAAGAAAAGCAAAAATTGAGCAATAAAACAAAAAAAAAACAATTAACACATTACAGAAAAAATTATTAAACTGAAAAAACTAAAATAAATATGATAAATTAAAAACAATTAAAAATTAAAAATAAATATAAATTAAAAAGAACTAAAATTAATTAAAAATTAGAAAGTATTAAAAATAAAGAAGAACTAAAAATTAAAAAATTTATAAATAATTAAAATTTAAAGAGAATTAATAATTAAAAATAATTAGAAATTAAAAGAATTAAAAATGAAAAATAATTAAAATTTAACACAGAATTAAAAATTAAAAAGAATTAAAAATTAAAAGAATTAAAAATGAAAAATAATTAAAAATTAAAAATAATCAAAAATTAAAAATTATTAAAAATTAAAAAGAACTAAAAATTTAAAAGTATTAAAAATTAAAAATAATCAAAAATTAAAAATTATTAAAAATTAAAAAGAACTAAAAATTTAAAAGAATTAAAAATTAAAAATAATCAAAAATTAAAAATTATTAAAAATTAAAAAGAACCAAAAATTTAAAAGAATTAAAAATTAAAAATTATAGAAAATAAGTAATCAAAAAATATTCGCATTGCAATTAAAGAACTTCTTTCAGAGTTCGAGCATCCTTCAAAATGTTGGACTGAAAGATACGAGGGTGGTTCAATAAGTCATGAAAATTAAAATAAGAAACATTATTCAGCAAAAGAACGTTTTATTTTCAACACAGTCTTCTTTTAGCTCGATACACTTCGTACAATGTATCTCCAATTTGTTGATGCACTCCAAATAATCGATTTTTGAAGGCCTTCAAAATAGGCGTTTGTT
Source organism: Clusia tigrina (assembly GCA_920105625.2). Lineage (NCBI taxonomy): Eukaryota > Metazoa > Arthropoda > Insecta > Diptera > Clusiidae > Clusia > Clusia tigrina. The sequence continues at coordinate 219,010,159 of OV050031.1, forward strand.
TCATCGATGACCTCTTCAGTCGACCCAAATGTCTTACCGCCAAGCCATTTCGTCATATATGGAAAAATGATAATATTGCTACAATCAGGGGACTAAATCTGAAGACAACGCTGAATGAAGGAGCAATTCGTAACATACTTCCTTCAATTTTCTCATTGGGACTGAGGACTTGAGTGCCTGTGAGTTGGTCCTGGTAGAAGAGAGCTTTTTTTCTTCACCAAATATGGTCTTTTTCTCTTCAAATCGGTGTTGAATCTATCCCAACAGTTTTTCCCAACAGTGCTTCCCAACAGCTCTGCTCAGCAGCTCTCCCCAACAGCTCGCCATAATATGCATCGGTGGTCGTTTTAATGCATCTTTGATACACCAGAAGAAGTTCACTGTCTCGACTGTTCCTTGGTCTCTGGTGTGTTGTGATGAATCCATTTTCCGTCCATGGTTACGATACGACTCAAAAATTGATTCGGATTGCGATTGAACATCGCCAAACACTCCTTTGAAGTGGTCACACGATTCCATTTCTGAGCAAGCCGGCGCGGATTCTGCGGATAGCTTTTTCATATCCACATATTTATGCAAAATTGAAATCACTGTTCCATGTGATAAGCCTGGAGCCTCTTCAGGTTCGCGCACCTTCACTTGTCGATCGTTCAATATCATACCGTGGATTTTATCGACCACTTCTGGTGTGGGTGACCCCAATTGGGCGACCAGAAGGTTCGTCGGTATTTGTGTTGGTACGACCACACCGAAAGTGAATAAACCAGTGGTGGATAGTTCCAATCGCTGGTGAAGAGTCCCCATAATACTTTTCAACCTTTTATTTGGTTTTCGTGATGGTTTTTCGCTCAAAAAGATTGTTTAATGAGGACATGAAATTCACTCCTTCCATTTACGAAAATCCTCGTAGGCGTTTATTTGAAAGCTGTCGCAACAAAACTATTTGACGGATCCGTCAGAAAATTGGGTTGCGTTCTTTTAAAAGATGCTTCTGGACAAAAAATCGCACATTCAAATTTTGAATATGAGGTGGCAATGCCATCTGTTGTAATTTTCAGGCACTTATTGACCAACTCTCGTACTCATGTGTATTTTAGTACTAAAAATAATGATGTGGCGCACTGTCACTCTGGCTCCCCGTCCCTGTCAACGAAAAATCGGACATCAATATTTGTTTGTTAAGCAGTATTTTAACTGTGTGTGTGTGCACCCCGAATTCAGGCCGTCAGCGTTTTCGTTGTTTACTGAACCGCAAATTTTTGTCAAAATTACAATTCCAATATTTTTATTATAAATACAACACGAGACGCAGAGCACGTCTCCACTGCCAGTATCAAATAACATCATTAATTGCATGGAAATTTGGAAAGTCCTGATTTGTGGAAACTGCACTGCAGACAGATTTGACTGGCTGTGAGGGTCTTCTAGTGAATTGTTTGAATCATTTCGCTAGTGCTCTGAAGATATCGGAGTATTGAACTTAGATGGACCTTTTATAATGTCATCACAAGTTTAGTGAAGAGATCGGAAAGGTAAACTTCTTGTACTAGGGATGATTAGATGGATATTTCATAATGTCGTCCCAAGTTCGTTGAAGAGATCTGAGAGGTAAGCTTGTTGTACTAGGGCTGATTAGTTGGATATTTCATAATGTCGTCCCAAGTTCGTTGAAGAGATCTGAGAGGTAAGCTTGTTGTACTAGGAATGATTAGATGGATATTTTCTAATGTCGTCACAAGTTCACTTAAGAGATCGAAGAGGTAAACTTCTTGTACTAGGGATGATTAGATGCATGTTTTATAATGTCGGCACAAGTTCGCTGAAGTGTTCGAAAAAGTAAACTTTTTGTACTAGGGATGATTAGATGCATGTTCTATAATGTCGTCACAAGTTCGCTGAAGAGATAGGAGAGGTAAACTTGTTGTACTAGGGATGATTAGTTGGATATTTCATAATGTCGTCACAAGTTCACTTAAGAGATCGGAGAGGTAAACTTGTTGTACTAGGAATGATTAGATGGATATTTTATAATGTCGTCCCAAGTTCGTTGAAGAGATCTGAGAGGTAAGCTTGTTGTACTAGGGCTGATTAGTTGGATATTTCATAATGTCGTCCCAAGTTCGTTGAAGAGATCTGAGAGGTAAGCTTGTTGTACTAGGGCTGATTAGATGGATATTTTATAATGTCGTCACAAGTTCACTTAAGAGATCGGAGAGGTAAACTTGTTGTACTGGGGATGATTAGATGCATGTTTTATAATGTCGGCACAAGTTCGCTGAAGTGTTCGAAAAAGTAAACTTTTTGTACTAGGGATGATTAGATGCATGTTCTATAATGTCGTCACAAGTTCGCTGAAGAGATAGGAGAGGTAAACTTGTTGTACTAGGGATGATTAGTTGGATATTTCATAATGTCGTCACAAGTTCACTTAAGAGATCGGAGAGGTAAACTTGTTGTACTAGGAATGATTAGATGGATATTTTATAATGTCGTCCCAAGTTCGTTGAAGAGATCTGAGAGGTAAGCTTGTTGTACTAGGGCTGATTAGTTGGATATTTCATAATGTCGTCACAAGTTCGCTGAAGAGATCGGAGAGGTAAGTTTGTTATACTAGGGATGATTAGATGGATATTTCATAATGTCGTCCCAAGTTCGTTGAAGAGATCTGAGAGGTAAGCTTGTTGTACTAGGGATGATTAGTTGGATATTTCATAATGTCGTCACAAGTTCACTTAAGAGATCGAAGAGGTAAACTTGTTGTACTAGGGATGATTAGTTGGATATTTCATAATGTCGTCACAAGTTCACTTAAGAGATCGGAGAGGTAAACTTGTTGTACTAGGGCTGATTAGATGGATATTTCATAATGTCGTCCCAAGTTCGTTGAAGAGATCTGAGAGGTAAGTTTGTTGTACTAGGGATGATTAGTTGGATATTTCATAATGTCGTCACAAGTTCGCTGAAGAGATCGGAAAGGTAAACTTGTTGTACTAGGGATGATTAGTTGGATATTTTATAATGTCGTCACAAGTTCACTTAAGAGATCGGAGAGGTAAACTTGTTGTACTAGGGATGATTAGAAGGATATTTCATAATGTCGTCACAAGTTCACTTAAGAGATCGGAGAGGTAAACTTGTTGTACTGCGGATGATTAGATGCATGTTTTATAATGTCGGCACAAGTTCGCTGAAGAGTTCGAAAAAGTAAACTTTTTGTACTAGGGATGATTAGATGCATGTTCTATAATGTCGTCACAAGGTCGCTGAAGAGATAGGAGAGGTAAACTTGTTGTACTAGGGATGATTAGTTGGATATTTCATAATGTCGTCACAAGTTCACTTAAGAGATCGGAGAGGTAAACTTGTTGTACTAGGAATGATTAGAAGGATATTTCCTAATGTCGTCACAAGTTCACTTAAGAGATCGGAGAGGTAAACTTGTTGTACTGGGGATGATTAGATGCATGTTTTATAATGTCGGCACAAGTTCGCTGAAGAGTTCGAAAAAGTAAACTTTTTGTACTAGGGATGATTAGATGCATGTTCTATAATGTCGTCACAAGGTCGCTGAAGAGATAGGAGAGGTAAACTTGTTGTACTAGGGATGATTAGTTGGATATTTCATAATGTCGTCACAAGTTCACTTAAGAGATCGGAGAGGTAAACTTGTTGTACTAGGGCTGATTAGATGGATATTTCATAATGTCGTCCCAAGTTCGTTGAAGAGATCTGAGAGGTAAGCTTGTTGTACTAGGAATGATTAGATGGATATTTTATAATGTCGGCACAAGTTCACTTAAGAGATCGAAGAGGTAAACTTCTTGTACTAGGGATGATTTGATGAATATTTCATAATGTCGTCACAAGTTCACTTAAGAGATCGGAGAGGTAAGCTTGTTGTACTAGGGCTGATTAGATGGATATTTCATAATGTCGTCACAAGTTCGTTGAAGAGATCTGAGAGGTAAGCTTGTTGTACTAGGGCTGATTAGTTGGATATTTCATAATGTCGTCACAAGTTCGCTGAAGAGATCGGAGAGGTAAGTTTGTTATACTAGGGATGATTAGTTGGATATTTCATAATGTCGTCCCAAGTTCGTTGAAGAGATCTGAGAGGTAAGCTTGTTGTACTAGGAATGATTAGATGGATATTTTATAATGTCGTCACAAGTTCGTTAAAGAGATCTGAGAGGTAAGCTTGTTGTACTAGGGCTGATTAGTTGGATATTTCATAATGTCGTCCCAAGTTCGTTGAAGAGATCTGAGAGGTAAGCTTGTTGTACTAGGGATGATTAGTTGGATATTTCATAATGTCGTCACAAGTTCACTTAAGAGATCGAAGAGGTAAACTTCTTGTACTAGGGATGATTTGATGAATATTTCATAATGTCGTCACAAGTTCACTTAAGAGATCGGAGAGGTAAACTTCTTGTACTAGGCATGATTAGAAGGATATTTCCTAATGTCGTCACAAGTTCACTTAAGAGATCGGAGAGGTAAACTTGTTGTACTGGGGATGATTAGATGCATGTTTTATAATGTCGGCACAAGTTCGCTGAAGAGTTCGAAAAAGTAAACTTTTTGTACTAGGGATGATTAGATGCATGTTCTATAATGTCGTCACAAGGTCGCTGAAGAGATAGGAGAGGTAAACTTGTTGTACTAGGGATGATTAGTTGGATATTTCATAATGTCGTCACAAGTTCACTTAAGAGATCGGAGAGGTAAACTTGTTGTACTAGGGCTGATTAGATGGATATTTCATAATGTCGTCCCAAGTTCGTTGAAGAGATCTGAGAGGTAAGCTTGTTGTACTAGGGCTGATTAGTTGGATATTTCATAATGTCGTCACAAGTTCTTTGAAGAGATCTGAGAGGTAAGCTTGTTGTACTAGGGCTGATTAGTTGGATATTTCATAATGTCGTCACAAGTTCGCTGAAGAGATCGGAGAGGTAAGTTTGTTATACTAGGGATGATTAGTTGGATATTTCATAATGTCGTCCCAAGTTCGTTGAAGAGATCTGAGAGGTAAGCTTGTTGTACTAGGAATGATTAGATGGATATTTTATAATGTCGTCACAAGTTCGTTAAAGAGATCTGAGAGGTAAGCTTGTTGTACTAGGGCTGATTAGTTGGATATTTCATAATGTCGTCCCAAGTTCGTTGAAGAGATCTGAGAGGTAAGCTTGTTGTACTAGGGATGATTAGTTGGATATTTCATAATGTCGTCACAAGTTCGCTGAAGAGATCGGAGAGGTAAGTTTGTTATACTAGGGATGATTAGTTGGATATTTCATAATGTCGTCCCAAGTTCGTTGAAGAGATCTGAGAGGTAAGCTTGTTGTACTAGGAATGATTAGATGGATATTTTATAATGTCGTCACAAGTTCGTTAAAGAGATCTGAGAGGTAAGCTTGTTGTACTAGGGCTGATTAGTTGGATATTTCATAATGTCGTCACAAGTTCGCTGAAGAGATCGGAGAGGTAAGTTTGTTATACTAGGGATGATTAGTTGGATATTTCATAATGTCGTCCCAAGTTCGTTGAAGAGATCTGAGAGGTAAGCTTGTTGTACTAGGGCTGATTAGATGGATATTTCATAATGTCGTCCCAAGTTCGTTGAAGAGATCTGAGAGGTAAGCTTGTTGTACTAGGGCTGATTAGTTGGATATTTCATAATGTCGTCACAAGTTCGCTGAAGAGATCGGAGAGGTAAGTTTGTTATACTAGGGATGATTAGTTGGATATTTCATAATGTCGTCCCAAGTTCGTTGAAGAGATCTGAGAGGTAAGCTTGTTGTACTAGGAATGATTAGATGGATATTTTATAATGTCGTCACAAGTTCGTTAAAGAGATCTGAGAGGTAAGCTTGTTGTACTAGGGCTGATTAGTTGGATATTTCATAATGTCGTCCCAAGTTCGTTGAAGAGATCTGAGAGGTAAGCTTGTTGTACTAGGGATGATTAGTTGGATATTTCATAATGTCGTCACAAGTTCACTTAAGAGATCGAAGAGGTAAACTTCTTGTACTAGGGATGATTTGATGAATATTTCATAATGTCGTCACAAGTTCACTTAAGAGATCGGAGAGGTAAACTTCTTGTACTAGGCATGATTAGAAGGATATTTCATAATGTCGTCACAAGTTCACTTAAGAGATCGGAGAGGTAAACTTGTTGTACTAGGGATGATTAGAAGGATATTTCATAATGTCGTCACAAGTTCACTTAAGAGATCGGAGAGGTAAACTTGTTGTACTGCGGATGATTAGATGCATGTTTTATAATGTCGGCACAAGTTCGCTGAAGAGTTCGAAAAAGTAAACTTTTTGTACTAGGGATGATTAGATGCATGTTCTATAATGTCGTCACAAGGTCGCTGAAGAGATAGGAGAGGTAAACTTGTTGTACTAGGGATGATTAGTTGGATATTTCATAATGTCGTCACAAGTTCACTTAAGAGATCGGAGAGGTAAACTTGTTGTACTAGGAATGATTAGAAGGATATTTCCTAATGTCGTCACAAGTTCACTTAAGAGATCGGAGAGGTAAACTTGTTGTACTGCGGATGATTAGATGCATGTTTTATAATGTCGGCACAAGTTCGCTGAAGAGTTCGAAAAAGTAAACTTTTTGTACTAGGGATGATTAGATGCATGTTCTATAATGTCGTCACAAGGTCGCTGAAGAGATAGGAGAGGTAAACTTGTTGTACTAGGGATGATTAGTTGGATATTTCATAATGTCGTCACAAGTTCACTTAAGAGATCGGAGAGGTAAACTTGTTGTACTAGGGCTGATTAGATGGATATTTCATAATGTCGTCCCAAGTTCGTTGAAGAGATCTGAGAGGTAAGCTTGTTGTACTAGGAATGATTAGATGGATATTTTATAATGTCGGCACAAGTTCACTTAAGAGATCGAAGAGGTAAACTTCTTGTACTAGGGATGATTTGATGAATATTTCATAATGTCGTCACAAGTTCACTTAAGAGATCGGAGAGGTAAGCTTGTTGTACTAGGGCTGATTAGATGGATATTTCATAATGTCGTCCCAAGTTCGTTGAAGAGATCTGAGAGGTAAGCTTGTTGTACTAGGGCTGATTAGTTGGATATTTCATAATGTCGTCACAAGTTCGCTGAAGAGATCGGAGAGGTAAGTTTGTTATACTAGGGATGATTAGTTGGATATTTCATAATGTCGTCCCAAGTTCGTTGAAGAGATCTGAGAGGTAAGCTTGTTGTACTAGGAATGATTAGATGGATATTTTATAATGTCGTCACAAGTTCGTTAAAGAGATCTGAGAGGTAAGCTTGTTGTACTAGGGCTGATTAGTTGGATATTTCATAATGTCGTCCCAAGTTCGTTGAAGAGATCTGAGAGGTAAGCTTGTTGTACTAGGGATGATTAGTTGGATATTTCATAATGTCGTCACAAGTTCACTTAAGAGATCGAAGAGGTAAACTTCTTGTACTAGGGATGATTTGATGAATATTTCATAATGTCGTCACAAGTTCACTTAAGAGATCGGAGAGGTAAACTTCTTGTACTAGGCATGATTAGAAGGATATTTCCTAATGTCGTCACAAGTTCACTTAAGAGATCGGAGAGGTAAACTTGTTGTACTGGGGATGATTAGATGCATGTTTTATAATGTCGGCACAAGTTCGCTGAAGAGTTCGAAAAAGTAAACTTTTTGTACTAGGGATGATTAGATGCATGTTCTATAATGTCGTCACAAGGTCGCTGAAGAGATAGGAGAGGTAAACTTGTTGTACTAGGGATGACTAGTTGGATATTTCATAATGTCGTCACAAGTTCACTTAAGAGATCGGAGAGGTAAACTTGTTGTACTAGGGCTGATTAGATGGATATTTCATAATGTCGTCCCAAGTTCGTTGAAGAGATCTGAGAGGTAAGCTTGTTGTACTAGGGCTGATTAGTTGGATATTTCATAATGTCGTCACAAGTTCGTTGAAGAGATCTGAGAGGTAAGCTTGTTGTACTAGGGATGATTAGTTGGATATTTCATAATGTCGTCACAAGTTCGCTGAAGAGATCGGAGAGGTAAGTTTGTTATACTAGGGATGATTAGTTGGATATTTCATAATGTTGTCCCAAGTTCGTTGAAGAGATCTGAGAGGTAAGCTTGTTGTACTAGGAATGATTAGATGGATATTTTATAATGTCGTCACAAGTTCGTTAAAGAGATCTGAGAGGTAAGCTTGTTGTACTAGGGCTGATTAGTTGGATATTTCATAATGTCGTCACAAGTTCGCTGAAGAGATCGGAGAGGTAAGTTTGTTATACTAGGGATGATTAGTTGGATATTTCATAATGTCGTCCCAAGTTCGTTGAAGAGATCTGAGAGGTAAGCTTGTTGTACTAGGGCTGATTAGATGGATATTTCATAATGTCGTCCCAAGTTCGTTGAAGAGATCTGAGAGGTAAGCTTGTTGTACTAGGGCTGATTAGTTGGATATTTCATAATGTCGTCACAAGTTCGCTGAAGAGATCGGAGAGGTAAGTTTGTTATACTAGGGATGATTAGTTGGATATTTCATAATGTCGTCCCAAGTTCGTTGAAGAGATCTGAGAGGTAAGCTTGTTGTACTAGGAATGATTAGATGGATATTTTATAATGTCGTCACAAGTTCGTTAAAGAGATCTGAGAGGTAAGCTTGTTGTACTAGGGCTGATTAGTTGGATATTTCATAATGTCGTCCCAAGTTCGTTGAAGAGATCTGAGAGGTAAGCTTGTTGTACTAGGGATGATTAGTTGGATATTTCATAATGTCGTCACAAGTTCACTTAAGAGATCGAAGAGGTAAACTTCTTGTACTAGGGATGATTTGATGAATATTTCATAATGTCGTCACAAGTTCACTTAAGAGATCGGAGAGGTAAACTTCTTGTACTAGGCATGATTAGAAGGATATTTCATAATGTCGTCACAAGTTCACTTAAGAGATCGGAGAGGTAAACTTGTTGTACTGGGGATGATTAGATGCATGTTTTATAATGTCGGCACAAGTTCCGTGAAGAGTTCGGAAAAGTAAACTTTTTGTACTAGGGATGATTAGATGCATGTTCTATAATGTCGTCACAAGTTCGCTGAAGAGATAGGAGAGGTAAACTTGTTGTACTAGGGATGATTAGTTGGATATTTCATAATGTCGTCACATGTTCACTTAAGAGATCGGAGAGGTAAACTTGTTGTACTAGGAATGATTAGATGGTTATTTTATAATGTCGTCCCAAGTTCGTTGAAGAGATCTGAGAGGTAAGCTTGTTGTACTAGGGCTGATTAGTTGGATATTTCATAATGTCATCACAAGTTTAGTGAAGAGATCGGAAAGGTAAACTTCTTGTACTAGGGATGATTAGATGGATATTTCATAATGTCGTCCCAAGTTCGTTGAAGAGATCTGAGAGGTAAGCTTGTTGTACTAGGAATGATTAGATGGATGTTTCATAATGTCATCAATTGCTCTGAAGCGAGCAGAGTGGTAATCTTTTATTCTTAGGAATGAACTTTTATTACTTTTATGATTCGAAGGACATTTTATAATGTGGACACAAGAGTGTGGTTTCTGTCTTGTACCTCATTAGTTTCATTATGTATCCATCATTCTCCATCATATCGTCGAGTCTTGATTCCTTGAGGTCTCTTAGAAATGTTGTTCTCTATCACAGCTTCAAGAACTTCACAGGCTTTTTCCATACTCTCCTTGCACACCGTAGCGAAGGTCTCGTTAGCAATTTGTGCACCAATTCCAACGCGATTCTTTACGGCTTTTTAAATTAGTTGAAATCTTTCGCCAATTTGCCCGTTGTCTCCTTCGATAGCCAAAAGAATTTATTCAAATATTTTCTGTTTGTGTTGTTGTTGCTTTTTTTGTATATTTAGCGCCTTGGTTTGGTTTGCTGCGAATTTAAAAATAACGCTAATTAATTTATTACTTTGAATATTTTGCTCAAGTGTTCCGAATTATTCTCGTGTTATTGTTTTTATTTCTCTTGTGGATGCGCCAAAATAATTTCTCTTTATTTATTATTATAAAAATCGTTTTTGTTTTTTGTTTTCAGTTTTGTTTCAGTTTTGAGCAGATTTCTTCAATTGCATTGCACAATCTGCAGACTAGATCCCAATTCAAACTGAATGCTTTCTGTATTTTATTTTATCCAGTGTATTTTTTTTTTTTTTTGTTGCTAATATTTTGTTTTGCATCTGCTTTGCTCTGAATACTTTTGTTTCTTTCTTTAAACAAGAAATTTGCTATGAATTTTTTTGTTATTATTTTGAAATTTTTGGAAATTTATTTTATGTTGGTCGCTTCGTCTTCGCCTTCGCTGGCGTGTCTGCATAAAAACGCAAATTTATGCAGTCAGCGCTCTGCTCCCGCTGTCCAGGAATAGAAAGCCTCATTCGCTTGGATACAAGTGCATTTTGCATGTGCGACCGAGCAGTTCGGCGGAAAATGTTTATAGTTTGCTTGGAAGAAGTATAAAAATAAATGGAACTGAACTGCAACAGGTCGATGGATGGAGGAAGTTCAGAACTTTCCGCCTTTTAACTCTGCGAAGAATAATAAACTAAGAACTCAGTGCAATTCTTTGTGTTGCTGTCACATGGCTGGGCATGTTACCAGTTTTGTTCAAGGGTTTGCATAACGCTTTCATGTGTTGCCATTTTACTCTTCAATAGTGAAGCAGAGGGATATCTTTTAAGGTTTCTGTGAGAAATTAAAGGTATGAATCTGGGTCATGCCATATTCACAGTGTTCTAGAAACATCCTTAAATGGTGTGGAAATTGTTCAGCCCTGCCACAATTTCTGCTGGTTGACTGTAGGTCTCCAAAATGATAGGATAGGATAGGACATACTTGGGAGAATTCTCAAATCCACTGTGATAAGTAGGTGTGTGAACCGATTGGTAAATGGAGGCCTCCAAAAAGATAGGATAGGATAGAACATACTTGGGACAATTCTCACAAGTAGGTGTGTGAATCGATTGGTAAGTGTAGGCCTACAAAAAGAATAGGAATCAACTCCAAATCCGTTCAGAAAAGTGGGTGTGTGAAGACGCTAACTAATTATACAACCCCATCTCCTGTAATTCGCAATGAATAAAGTTCAGTATGATTCCGTTGGAATTAGAGGAAGTGAATCCGTCCACAGTAGCTTACAATGCCGTATCCAATTCCTGATCTACTATACTATATATATTAGTCCTACAGTTCCAAGGAAGGCCACTAGAAATTATGTCCATTCAGATCTGTTTTGCACCAGTCTCTTCGTTCCACTTTAATTTCTGACAGGAATTCGTGTATTTGGGAGGAATCAAGCCTCAGCTCAGATCCCTCATCTTGCTCATATCTAAGATATATCTCCAAAACACCTGTGCCTTTTGTGTGTCATAGTTCCGCTGTCTGTGTTTTGATGAAGTGAGGTTTCGTCACTTGCTCCACAGAATCTACAGTCGGGATCTGAAGCCAAAGCTCCGCAGTTTGTGATCCGATGAAGTGAGGTTTCTTCATTTGCTCCACAGAATCTACAAATGGCATCCGAAGATAGACCCACTTATTCATGTGATATGTGAGTCTACAGGGTCCGCTTAAAACGCCTGTGATGATTCTTAATTTACTCCCAGGCATGTTAATTAACTCTTGTGCTCTCTTAGGTCCAAAGTCCCCCGGAAGAGCTTTGGACTGTCTTAATCCCGGAAGACTTTTCCAGGTTTGACTTCTTCTTCCATCTGCGAACTTCTTCAGCAGACCTCCGATGGTGTTGGATGATAGTCCACAGAAGATTTCAGGGCTGTTGAACTGAGAGGCCACAATTTTCCTTGCTAAGATATCAGCCTTCTCACTTCCCTCTATGTGGCTTGGTATCCACAGTAGAGATAGCTTGTGGATACTGCCTAAGGAGTTCAGTTTCCCAGTACAGTCCCATACAAGTTTAGACCTCATCAGGGGTGATCTCAGACTTTTCAGTGTTGCTTGACTATCGGATAGTATCACGCTGTTTTTTCCCCGATGCGTACTGTCAATGTGGATCTGGGCACATATTTCAATAGCGTGAATCTCCGCTTGAAACATTAACGCATTAGTTCCCAGAAGTTGGTTCTAGTCTCAAATAATTCTGCCCCAATTCCGTCCAAAGTCTTAGGACCATATGTATGTATTCCATAAGACGTTTCAGGAGACTTTTTTACGTCTCGAGACCACTGCAAGGAGATTATTGAATGAAACTGAACAAAAATAAATCCGAAATCCTGCTTTTATAATTAGTTTCTATTTTCATCACTGGATTGTGGCCAGTTATAGAGAAGTCCTTTATTTATTTGTTAATTGTAGTTTCAAAAGAACAAGCATGTGACCAAGGTTTATAATGATGGGGGCTTATTCGAAGATTTAATACGAAAATTAGTTTCTAGTTTCCACACTGGATTGTGGCCAGTAGTGGATGAGATCTTTATTTGCTGATTTTATTTTAGTAAGAAGAATCAAGTTACTATATTATTTGTAGTGGTGACTTAATCGAACATTTGTTACGAAAATTAGTGTCTATTCGCATCACTGGATTGTGACCACTAATAGAGAAGTCCTTTGTTTGATAATTGTACTCAAATAAGAACAGGCAAGTGACCAGGGTATTTGTGGTGGTGACTTAAGTGAGTAATTGTTACGAAAATTAGTTTCTAGTTCAATGACCGGATTGTGGGCAGTTGTAAATAACTCCTTTGTTCATAATTTTACATAAATAAGAACAGGCAAGTGGCCACGTTATTTGAAGTGGTGACTTAAGCGAGTAATTGTTACGAAAATTAGTTTCTAGTTTCATCACCGGATTGTGGGACGATATAGAAAACGCCTTTGTTCATAATTTTACTTAAATAAGAACAATCAAGTTGCCAGGGTATTTGTAGTGGTGACTTAAGCGAGTAATTGTTACGAAAATTTGTTTCTAGTTTCATCACCGGATTGTGGGCAGTTATAGACAACTCCTTTGTTCATAATTTTTCTTAAATAAGAACAGGCAAGTAGCCAGGATATTTGTAGTGGTGACTTAAGTAATCGAGTAATTGTTATGAAAATTAGTTTCTAGTTTCATCACCGGATTGTGGTCACTTATAGATAACTCCTTTGTTTGATAATTGTACTGAAATAAGAACTGGCAAGTGACCCAGTGTGTTTGTGGTGGTTCGTCCAGTTTTCTTGCCTGGAACTACACGATCACACTGGATTGGGTTTTTGGAGGATAGCTGTGAATCATTATTCATTAATCTTTCCTTTTGTATACAAGTGTTGAATTATCTCTATGTTTGATGGGCTGGCAGTTACCCAGACTTGTTTTCCACAATTCCTGACTGGAGTTTTCAGTGGGATTGTATAAGTTAAGTTTAGTTGGAAGACTAAACTCTAACCGGGACTCGATCAGTCAATGTGCCAAACTGTGAAGACCCTGTCATTCTACTGTAATGAGGTCGTTGAGTTGCTTGTATACTTCACGTGTGAAAGGCGATATGTTGTTGATGTGGTTAGAGACGTGCTTCAGCCTCACTGGAGGAGTTCAGTCAAGCTTAAAAACTGAAGAATATCTCAAGTGGATTCTGCGTGAATTGAATGAATTGACTATGAATTTCTACTTTTCTGTTCACTCCCCAAGAGTGAAGATCTATAAAACATGTCCTTTTGGAGTTATACTGAGCATGTATTCGGGACGTATACTGAACATGAGATATACTGAGCTTGTATTTATGAGATATCCTGAGCATTATTATTATTGTTATTATTATTAGTTGGTGGGTAACAATTATTGGGACAATCAGTTCTAGCAACTAGAACCTTCGACTGGAAGAGAGCCAAAGATATAAACACAAACAATTTTGGACCATACCGGGGATTCAGTCGCTGCCAGTTTATTTCACCATTGTTCACATGACCTACGAAATTGCTTACGCAACTGCCATTTCATCACATTTCTCAATCTTGCCACGCAATTGCTGGGCACAGTTTTGAAATTGCATTTGTGAGACTCCTGCCAAACTCAATTACGACTTTCAACCGAAACTTACAACGGGCCTAAAAGCTTTTTGCCAATAACAGACACACGCAAACATACACACACACATACGCACACACATACTTGTACAGATCAGAGCGTACAAAAACAGCTGCTGTTTACACTTTTGTCTCGAGGATATTGCAATGATTCTGCTGTAGTCCATGACGCAAGGACTTTAGTTTTATGGCGAAATTAAAGTCTATGAGAGGAAAAGTGATTGTCAATGAATGCTGTGTTGAAATACGAGGAAGGGAATAAATGAAAATACGCACACACACACACACACAGGTACAGACACACACAGGCACAGTCACAGTCACACACAGGCACAGACACACACAGGCACAGTCACAGTCACACACAGGCACAGACACACACAGGCACACTGTGTGAGCCCCAGTCTGTGAATATGGTTTTTCCTGGGAGACACCCACTCGCCAACAGGAACAACCATATTCGCAGACTCGAACTCACACAGTCGCTGTTACACCCTCCCACTGTGGCGTGTGACAATCTTGCTAGAATGTCCTTGAAGAGTATCGTTTTTTGCTTTTAGGGAATTGTGAATTTCTTACGAAAGTTGTGATGTTTTTTTTGTATGTTTTAATTTTGCTGAACTTTAAAGCAAAGTTAAATTAAAACAATTAACAGGCGCCTAAATGTGGCTCATTACGAAAGTGTCAGTAGAGGGGGAAGGAATTTGCACTACAAGAACTTCCATCTTGGCATACTTTTAGGCGCATATAATTGACACAATTTGTAGTTAACCGAAATTGGGTGAGTTATAAATGCGGAGTGGATTTGGATTTGTTGTGGGTTGTGGGTATAATTACTTTATGTACTATTTTTCTTGGCATGTTTCCAGGCGTTCTACTTAAGTTTCATATAGTATAGCACAACGTCTGTATATTTCCTGAACATTGCTTTTCTCTTATTTTAATTATACATAATCCTTTCTAATTTATATTCTGCTGTTAAAGTGTTTTTTCCATCTTCATTTTCATATTTATTTTTACCATTTTCTTTGCGTGTAGAAAACGCTTCCTATGCTTTTTTATTACTTTTCCTTGTACGCCTCGGCAAATTCGGGCATTCTGGCATTTCGTAGGAGCACTCATTTGTATAGCTTCTATACTTCCTACAAATTTATGTGCGTTCCTCTCAGTTTACGGCTTGCTTAGCCTAAAAGCATGCTTTGTGAATTACCAACAAAGAAAAAAAAGAAGCAAAACGAAGCGAAACATGGCATTTATTGACGCTGATGTTTAATCCATTTGTGCCCCCCTTTAGAGGCGGGGTGTAGGGTGGCACGGTATACGGAAAATACCATAGTGTTATCTAAATTCCGCTAGTCATGCCTACTTTTCCTATACGCATTTACATTCTTCCAAATCTGTGAAGTGCATTATGCTAATATTGACTTTTTGCTACTCTTTGAATGGAGGCATGGAAATGTTTTGAGTGCTGCTCGAGTGTGCCTGTGTGTATGTATGCATATATATGTATATGAATGTATTTATTTGAGTGAATGTGTGTGTGTGTGCATGCGTATTGTGTGTGTTTGCATATTAGAGTGCTAATTTGCCATATGAAATCGCTCATTTTATCACCACCAATGAAGCGTTAACGAAGTGTTATCACTTTACGAGCAGAGCCCAAACAATTTTTTATATGAAGATTAAAATATGTTGGAAGCGATTTTATATAAATTAAGCTGACACAACAAAACAGCAATTGCCACAATAATTATTATTTAATTGTTTAAATAATAAACAATTTTATTATCTTCCTCTACACACAAATGTGTTTAGATTTAAACCTTGTATAATGCGCTATTACGCCTCAGATCCGATTGTCTCAATACTTGTCTTGACGTTCACGCACATAACACCACGTACGAATCAGCCATTGGGGATTCCCCCTTTGCATAATTGCTTAAAAATGTTACCCTTTTGAATCTCAGTGGGTTGATAACAGTTCATAGATAATTTATAATTATTATTATCATACTTGATCCCTTCCTGAATGACCCTCTTATAACCATTTCTGACAATATGTGGAGAAAAATATCCTTCACTACACTCTATAAGGTTCATATCCCTGCCAGAGATAGGTTTGAGGAATACGTTACTAATATTCCACAAGGTGCCCAGGTATGTTACACTGATGGCTCCAAATTAGACGATAGTAGAACAGGAGCAGGCATAATGGGGTCCATATTGGACGACGGAAGTACAGGAGCAGGCATAATGGGTGCAAATTGGAAGACGGTTGTACAGGAGCAGGCATAATGGGGTCCATATTGGACGATGTTAGAACAGGAGCAGGCATAATGGATCCAAATCGGAAGACGGTAGTACAGGAGCAGGCATAATGGATCCAAATCGGAAGACGGTAGTACAGGAGCAGGCATAATTTGTCCAAATTGGACGATGGTAGAACAGGAGCAGGCATAATGGGTCCAAATTGGACGATGGTAGAACAGGAGCAGGCAGAATGGGTCCAAATTGGACGATGGTAGAACAGGAGCAGGCATAATGGGGTCCAAATTGGACGATGGTAGAACAGGAGCAGGCATAATGGGGTCCAAATTGGACGATGGTAGTACAGGAGCAGGCATAATGGGTACAAATTGGAAGACGGTAGTACAGGAGCGGGCATAATGGGTCCAAATTGGACGATGATAGAACAGGAGCAGGCATAATGGGTCCAAATTGGAAGATGGTAGAACAGGAGCAAGCATAATGGGTCCAAATTGGACGATGGTAGAACAGGAGCAGGCATAATGGGTACAAATTGGACGATGGTAGTACAGGAACAGGCATAATGGGTCCAAATTGGAAGACGGTAGTACAGGAGCAGGCATAATGGGGTCCAAATTGGACGATGGTAGTACAGGAGCAGGCATAATGGGTCCAAATTGGACGATGATAGAACAGGAGCAGGCATAATGGGTCCAAATTGGAAGATGGTAGATCAGGAGCAAGCATAATGGGTCCAAATTGGACGATGGTAGAACAGGAGCAGGCATAATGGGTACAAATTGGACGATGGTAGTACAGGAACAGGCATAATGGGTCCAAATTGGAAGACGGTAGTACAGGAGCAGGCATAATGGGGTACAAATTGGACGATGGTAGTACAGGAGCAGGCATAATGGGTACAAATTGGAAGACGGTAGTACAGGAGCGGGCATAATGGGTCCAAATTGGACGATGATAGAACAGGAGCAGGCATAATGGGGTCCAAATTGGACGATGGTAGTACAGGAGCAGGCAGAATGGGTCCAAATTGGACGATGGTAGAACAGGAGCAGGCAGAATGGGTCCAAATTGGACGATGGTAGTACAGGAGCAGGCATAATGGGGTCCAAATTGGACGATGGTAGTACAGGAGCAGGCATAATGGGTACAAATTGGAAGACGGTAGTACAGGAGCGGGCATAATGGGTCCAAATTGGACGATGATAGAACAGGAGCAGGCATAATGGGGTCCAAATTGGACGATGGTAGTACAGGAGCAGGCAGAATGGGTCCAAATTGGAAGACGGTAGTACAGGAGCAGGTATAATGGGTCCAAATTGGAAGACGGTAGTACAGGAGCGGGCATAATGGGTCCAAATTGGACGATGATAGAACAGGAGCAGGCATAATGGGGTCCAAATTGGACGATGGTAGTACAGGAGCAGGCATAATGGGGTCCAAATTGGACGATGGTAGAGCAGTGGGAGCACTCATAATGGGACCATTGTTCCAGAAAGCGCTCCCTGTGGGTAAGACTCCCACAATATTTCAAGAGGAAGTCTTTGCCATCGAATCATAAATCCGAGAATGTCTTCTAAACGGCAAAGCTTATATACGTTATGTCAGTTAGCCAGGCTGCACTTAAGGCACTGGGATCTTACTATCATACGTCCCGAATGGCTGAAGAATGTTATAAAATCCTTAAACTAGGCCAAGACAACAATGGCACACTTTGTTGGGTCCCTGGATATGACGCATACGCTGGGAATGAACGGGCGGACTGCCTCGCAAAAAGGCAGTGCACTCATTAATTATAATGAATTAATATTAATTATAATATATTAATTATTAATTATAATAAGTTAATTATTAATTATAATAAATTAATTATTAGTTATAATTATTTAATTATATATTATATTATATTTAATTTTGAATTTTTTACACCCCTTTTTAAATATTATATTTTTGTTCTGTTTTTTATGTTTTTCAATCTATGATTTTTCTTGTAAATTATTTTTATCTTTTTGTTTTGATTTATTTTCATATCTTAAATTGTTTTCTTCACAATTATTTTAAAATCATTTTCCTTTGTTATTTTTATATTTTATTTCTTTTTGTTTGTCTTTGATTTATTTAAGTTTATAATTTATTCAGTTTTTTTTAAATTCTTTTACGATTTTTAGTTTTTCCTTTATAATTTTGTATTTTTTTAAATTTTTTTTGAGTAGTTTATTTTTATTTTTTTAAATAATTTTTTTTTCATTTTTTTAAGTAATTTTTTTTTATTTTTTTAAGTAATTTTTTTTATTTTTTAAGTAATTTTTTTTATTTTTTTAAGTAATTTTTTTTTATTTTTTCTTTGTGCCTTTTCCCCCTATTTATAGTTCGCTTTTTTCATGTTCATAATTTATTTTTATTTTTTTAAATAATTTTTTTTTTCATTTTTTTAAGTAATTTTTTTTATTTTTTTAAGTAATTTTTTTTATTTTTTAAGTACTTTTTTTATTTTTTTAAGTAATTTTTTTTTATTTTTTCTTTGTGCCTTTTCCCCCCCTATTTATAGTTCGCTTTTTTCATGTTCATAATTTATATTTATTTTTTTAAATAATTTTTTTTTCATTTTTTTAAGTAATTTTTTTTTATTTTTTTAAGTAATTTTTTTTATTTTTTAAGTAATTTTTTTTATTTTTTTAAGTAATTTTTTTTTATTTTTTCTTTGTGCCTTTTCCCCCTATTTATAGTTCGCTTTTTTCATGTTCATAATTTATTTTTATTTTTTTAAATAATTTTTTTTCATTTTTTTAAGTAATTTTTTTATTATTTTTTTAAGTAATTTTTTTAATTTTTTTAAGTAATTTTTTTTAGTTTTTAAGTAATTTTTTTTATTTTTTTAAGTAATTTTTTTTTATTTTTCTTTGTGCCTTTTTCCCCTATTTATAGTTCGCTTTTTTCATGTTCATAATTTTTATAATAATTTTTTCCTTTTTTATATACTTTGTTATTTTTTGTTTTTTTTTTTTAATTTTTTATTGAATTATTTTATTTAATTTTCTTAAATAATTTTTTTACTTTGTTCGTTTATTGTTTTGTTTGGTTTTTATTTTGCAAGTTGATAATTTGTTTCAAGTATTTTTTTCTTTCTGTTTTTCCTTTAATTTTTTTTTGTTTTTTATTTTCTTGTTTCTGTTTTTATTTAATAATTTTTTGTTTGTTTTTTTATTTATTTGTTTTTTGTATTGGTTTTTTATTTTCTTTTTTTATTATTTTTTAAATTTATTATTTTAGTTCTTTTTTGTTGCTTTTTTCATGTTTGCCCTTTATTATTGTGTTTGTTTTTTGTTTTCTTCTTTCTGATTTTATTTAATAATTTTTTGTTTGTTTTTTAATTTATTCCCTTTTTGTATTGGTTTTTTATTTTCTTTTTTTTATTATTATTTTTTTTTATTTATTATTAAAGTTATTTTTTGTTGATTTTTCATTTTTGCACTTTATTATTGTGTTTGTTTTTTAGTTTCTTCTATCTCTTTCAATTTCTTCTTTCTTTTTATATTTAATTTTTTTAAGTAATTTCTTTGAGTTTTTGTTATGTGATTGTTTTTATTTTCCTTTATTTTTTACTTTATTATTAAAGTTGTAAGTTTTTTTGTTTTTCATTTCTTCCCGTTATTATTGTTTTTATTTTTTATTTCCTTTATTCTTTTCGTTTTTTATTCAATTTTTTAAGGAATATCTTTATGTTTTTATTTTGTGTTTGTTTTCTATTCTCTTACTTCTTTTTTATTTTCTTATTTCTTTTTTATTTTCTTTTTTCTTTTTTTATATATTCTTATTTCTTTTTTATTTATTTTTTTCATATTTTTTAAATTATCTTATTGTTATAATTTTTTTATATATCATTTTAGTTGTTTCTTCTACCTTTATAATTTTTTTAAATAATTTTTTCCGGTTTTTCTTTTGTTATTCACTTTTTTTAAATTCTTCCTTTTCTTACTAAGTTTTTCTTTTTACTCTTGAGATTTTTTGGCCTCTTAGTTTAATTGCTGCGTTTATGCTTCTTCTTTCATAGCCTGACATTTATTGTCTATTGTTTACATTTTTTTTCTTTTGGCACTTTTTTCTCTTTTTGCAATAAAAAAAAAATAAATGAAAACACAAAAAATAGTGTATAAAAACAATTGTGTTTGCTACTCATTGCAGTTATTATCTCTCTCCCAACCTATTGAACTCTTCCTCTCTCTCTCGCTCTCTGTTTATGCACATCACTCTATTAAACACACATGCGCATTCACTTCCTAAAAATTCTTACAACAAAAAATATCAATGTTCAAGCAAATCTTTCTACTCACTACACACATTCATATATCGCTCGCTTACGGTACGTATACGTGCTAAAACTCTTATTTTTTGTGGGTTTTCGATTAAATGTTTCTCTTCCGCTGGCTCTACACTCACTCATCACGCTTTTCTTAACTGTTTGCCGAGCGCTCTTTTCCTTCTGGCTTGATTTTAGGCAGCTGCTACAGCAATTCTTGCCAAACAATCGGCCATTTGCCTGTGTACGTGCGGTAATTTTATACTAAACACACACTCAGCGCGGAGAACCCAAACAAAAGCTCTGCGCTCAAATGTGAAAATACTCGTATGCACGATTGCGACTACGGCTGCGATAACGACGAATACGACTGCCGTTGCCGTTGCCGGTGCCAATGCGAGTGCGAGTGCGATTGTGAGTACGAGTATTCGAGTGTATATGAGTACACACACTTCACTCGGCGCTTCGGTGTTCGCTTTCACGGCACCTACATTCATTCTTCACTTTGCAGTTAATCTGCACTGTTTGTGGAAATTTCAACGCTACCGCTTCGTGCTTTCAATTTCAATTTCAAATTCAGATTCAACTTCATTGCTACTAAAGCAGAGCAGCAAGTCTCATCGTTCAGAATTGTTTTAATTTTTATAAATAAGAACATCATTTCGCGTATTCTGCTACCAGTAATTTTTGCAATTTTCAATCAGCGTCATAATTTGCTGAACTCTTCAAACTGAAAGTGCTTATTTAACTTTGCCGACTGAGAGTGCAATTAACGCAAAAATATTTGCCAAAAATTCCCAACTTGAAATTGGTTGCATTTTTATTTTGTTGTTGTGTTTCAATGCGCAAAGCCAAAATGTATTCAAATATTTTAACATAAATCGCAACAAATGATGTACAAAATTAAACAAATAAAAAATGTATAAAAGAAAGTTATAAAAAAGTTTAAAACAAAAAAAAAAAAATGTATCACAGTGTTAACAGAATGTCTTAAAAAAAGGTATTAAACGAAAAAAAAAAAAAATTATTTTAATATAATAAAAAAAAATATGCATGTGTGGAAAAAAACAATATTTTGATATAAATATTTAAAAATATGCGCTGCTGCGCTCTCTCGAAGAAAAAAAAAAGTAAAATCGCGCGATCTCGTCGACAACGTCGTCGTCGTCATCGTCGTGGCCGTTGTTGTTGCGCTCCCATGCATAAAAAAATTACATAAAATATAAAATAGCACAAAAATTGGTTTGGAAAAATTTCAACAAATTTTGCGGCTTTTGTTTATTCGTTTTTTTTCTCATAATTATTTGACTGCAAGTGCGTGTTTCAATATCACAGAGAGTACGCAATTTTGGTTTTTTCAAATTATTATTGCAATTTTTTTTTACTTTTACACAACAAAACATAACCTAAAAATAATTAACAAAAAAAAAAAAAAAAAAAAGAAAAAAGAAACAAAAAGAAAAAGAAAAGAATTGCAGTGCTTTGCTAAACGATCGCCGCCTCAATTGGCAGCTGAGTGCATTTTATTACATAAAATTGCGTTGAAAAGTAAATAAAATGATATAAGAAAGAGAAGGAAAAAGTTATGAAAAAATCCCATCAAATATTTAAGGCAATAAATAGTCTCAAATGATTGTTACATCAACAATAACAACACAAAAGCACTAATTAGGCTCTCCATAAGGATGTGTGTGTGTGTGTGTGAGTGCGTGTTTGAGTTTGAGTTTGGGTGAATATATACTTGCGTGCGTGTGTGTGTGTGTGTGCACTGCCTTGTTTGATTACACAATAAATGAACAGCAGCAGTATTCGCCCGAAAGAATCAAGTCCATCGAAAGAAAGCGCTAGAATCGGCATAAACCGCACGAAAGTTGCTACGAACCACGTTAGAAGTGATCTGAAGTGTGGGGACATAAAGTAGGCGTGGCTATTACAAATGATGCTAGAAGTGATCTGAAGTGCGGGGACAAAAAGTAGGCATGGTTGTTAAGAATCACTTTAGAAGTGATCGGAAGTGAGGAAACATAAAGTAGGCGTGGTTATTACGAATTACGTTAGAAGTGGTCTGAAGTGTGGGAACATAAAGTAGGCGTGGTTATTACGAATGATGCTAGAAGTGATCTGAAGTCTGGGGACATAAAGTAGGCGTGGCTATTACGAATGATGCAAGAAGTGATTTGAAGTGTAGTCACATAAAGCAGGCATGGTTATTACGAATTTCCTTAGAAGTGATCTGAAGTGCGGGGACAAAAAGTAGGCATGGTTGTTAAGAATCACTTTAGAAGTGATCGGAAATGAGGAAACATAAAGTAGGCGTGGTTGTTAAGAATTACGTAAGAAGTGGTCTGAAGTGTGGGAACATAAAGTAGGCGTGGTTATTACGAATGATGCTAGAAGTGATCGGAAGTGAGGAAACATAAAGTAGGCGTGGTTATTACGAATTACGTTAGAAGTGATCTGAAGTGTGGGGACATAAAATAGGCGTGGCTATTACAAATGATGCTAGAAGTGATTTGAAGTGTAGTCACATAAAGCAGGCATGGTTATTACGAATTTCCTTAGAAGTGATCGGAAGTGAGGAAACATAAAGTAGGCGTGGTTATTACGAATTACGTTAGAAGTGATCGGAAGTGAGGAAACATAAAGAAGGCGTGGTTATTACGAATTACGTTAGAAGTGATCTGAAGTGAGGAAACATAAAGAAGGCGTGGTTATTGCGAATTACATTAGAAATGGTCTAAAGTGTGGGGACATAAAGTAGGCTGCCTACACTAAGCTAAATAGGAAAGGCCCAAGGAAGTTCTTCAATAGAGTATTTTCTAACATTACTTTAAAATTCGATATGAAGTTTTTCAGTAGATTATTCTCTTTAATATTACTTGAAATTTCAATGGAAATTTTTGTAACGAAATTCGCCTTAAATTCCTATTCATCGTGGTAAAAGATTTGCATAAGAATCTCAGTTAAATTGCAATGGAAAAATTCTATTTGAGAATATTCATGTATTGATTATACTGAATTCCCCCCCCCCCCCCTTGAGTATGAATTAGAATATTTCCCTTCATTATATTGGCCTCCATTCACAACATTGGGCTTCTTTCATCATATTCTACAATACAAATCGAAGAAAAAATTCCTTGGAGATTATGCGAGTTAGAGGAATATTCTCACTATTTTTCTAACTATAATTTTTCAATATTTTTTTGAGAAACGGTTCTTTGAATATTTGATATAGAGTAGATAACCTTATCAATTGAAACATAAATAACCCTTCAAATTGTTCCAACTCGAAATAGAATTCTGAAATTTTCCATAAACCAATCGAGTTGTGAACTTAGGTTAAACGCAGAAGCACAAGGAATGGCATATCGGGCCAGTCAGAAAGTCTTTATCAGGTCAACTGAGGCTTTATCAGGTCAATCTGAGGCTTTATAAGGTAAAAAGGCTTTCTATGGTCAATGGGAGGCTTTATAAGGTGAATGAGAGGCTTTATAAGGTCAACGGGAGACTTTATAAGGCAAAAAAGGCTTTATCAGATCAAAGAAGGCTTTAAAAGCTTCATCACGGCAATGAAATTCTATCAGATCAGTGAAAAGTGTCTATTAGTTCCATGAAAGGCTTTATCAGGTCCATGAAGGGATTTTTCAGTTCCATGTAGGGCTTTATCAGGTTTAAAAATGCTTTATCAGGTCAATAGGAGACTACAATCGAGTCAATGCGTGGCTTGATCAGATCAGAGAAAGGCTTTATCAGGTTAAAAAGACTCTCAGGTCCTTGAAGGGATATATCAGATCCATGAATGGCTTTATCAGGGTAGTGAAAGCTCTTACCAGGCAAAAACATGCTATATCTGGGCAATGAAAGAATATCAGGCCAATGAAAGGATGTCAGGTCAATGAAAGAATATCCGGTCAATGAAAGGATATCAGGTCAATGAAAGGATATCAGGTCAATGAAAGGATGTCAGGCCAATGTAAGGATTTATCAGGTTAAAAAGGCTTTATAATGTCAATTGAAGACTACAAAAGTCCAATCAGATAAAAAAAGGTGTTATCAGCTCCATAAAGGGCCTTATCAGGGCAATGAAATTCTATCAGGTCAATGAAAAGCTTGAGCAGGTCAATTTAAGGCTTTCTCAGATCCATGAAAGGCTTTATCATGAAAGGTTTTGTCAGGTCCATGAAGGGATTTATTAGATCAATGAAAGGCTTTATCAGGTCCATAAAGGGATTTATTAGGTCAATGAAAGGCTTTATCAGGTCCATGAGAGGATTTATCAGGTCAATGGAGTGATTTATCAGCTCTATGAAGGGCTTTATCATGGCAATGAAAGGCCTTATAAGCTCAAAAAGGCTATATCAGGTGTTTGAAAGGATTATCAAGTCAATGAAAGGATTTATCAAGAAGAATGCAAGATTTCATCAGATCAATGAAAGGCTTTATCAGGCCAATCAAAGGCTTTATTAGGTTAAAAAGACTTTATCAGGTCCATGAAAGGTTTCATGAGGTCCATGACGGGATTTATCAGCTCCGTGGAGGGCTTTATCAGGGTAATGAAAGGCCTTACCAGGTCAAAAAGGCTATATCTGGTCCATGGAGGAATTTATCAAGTCAATGAAAGGGTTTATCAGATCAATGAAAGGGTTTATCAGGTCAATTAAAGGCTTTATCAGATCAATGAAAGGGTTTATATGGTCAATCAAAGGATTTATCAGACCCATGAATGGCTTTCTTAGTATCAAGAACGGCTTTATCAGGCCCATGAAGGGATTTATTAGGTCCATGAGAGGATTTATCAGGTCAGTGAAGTGATTTATTAGCTCTATGAAGGCATTTATCATGGCAATGAAAGGCCTTATCAGGTCAAAAAGGATATATCAGGAGTTTGAAAGGATTATCAAGTCAATGAAAGGCTTTATCAGATCAATGAAAGGGTTCATCTGGTCAATCAAAGCCTTTCTCTGGTCCAAGAAAGGCTTTTTATCAATAAAAAACATAGTTTATGTGAAAGTGGTCACTCACTGTACTCAACAACACTCCCAATTGAAACCTTGAGTTCTATTATACAAATTAATTTATCAGTTATTATACCTATTTATCTAAATCTAATAGATATCAGTGATGGAGTTATTCAATTATGTTTCTTGATGTTTAACTATTAAGTATGCTTAAATGGTAATCAGCTCGCCCCACTTTAAAACTGTTTATTTATTTATTTAATTATTTCGAAACACTCTTGGGACATTAAGGTAATAACCTTATAAAATTGCCCTAACGACATGATATTTAAATTACATTATAATAATATGTAACTGGGTGCTGTGTTTTAACATTGTACTGAGACTATTCAGCGACCTGTTCGTTGTATTCCTACCTTAATTGAAATTGTCATCCCAAATTGTCATTACACCCTTCCTACCTTATTAGTACCATTCCTACCTTATTTGCACCATTCCTACCTTGTGTGCACCATTCCTACCTGATTTACACACTTCCTCAGCTTGAGTGATTGCAGTCTATATAGCTATGCCTATCTCCTATATAGCTATATCCTCCTCATTTATATGCCTATATCTATCTCCTATCAAGCTATATCCTGCTCATATATCTGCCTATACCTATATTTATAGCTCCAATCCTTCCCACGTTATTACTTAAACTACGACTCATTTCTAGTTCCCTTTTTAGATTTAATATTACAGCGCCTTGAGCGTAGGGTGTAAACAGTTTATAGTAATATTCGTCGTTGACTCAAAGTTGGTAAAACTGCTTCCAATTTAATAAAGTAAATGCCCATTTATGGCAATAATTCTCCACTGCCACTGTGATGAGTCTTACAGGAGTACATTCAGAAAAATTTGTGGCTAATTCAATAAAAAATGTTAAATCGAATTAGAAAATTACTCATATTATTATTATTAATATTATTAATATAAATATTATTATACCTTGGACCATAATTAATGATGTCTACAAGGGGTTGGGGGAATGGGTACTCACATATTATTTTATATTTAGTAAACAGAATCAATCCTCTTTCATGTCATTTCATTTCAAATTCATTACTACCTTCAATTGTTTCCTCTGGTGTGAATCAGTTTAATTGGAATACTAACATTCGACTGATAGTTTCAACTTCCTCATATGCGTAGGAGAAATCTGAAGGAATTTCCATGGTAGACCTGAATTGGTTTTCAACTCTGAAGGAATTTCCATGGTAGACCTGAATTGGTTTTCAACTCTGAAGGAATATTCTATATATATGTGGCGACATCACTACCCTCACCTAGTTGTTGGGAACGGCACCGCAAGCAGGCGCTAGTTCCACGCGCCATCTATTGACACGCTGTCGCTGCCGCACATTGTGTTCATGGAAAGCGACAGCTCTGTTTTCAATTCCAAAGTAAGGGCGCTACTTGGTATGATATCAAATGCATACGAGTATTTCATAAGGGAACATCGTTCTAAGCAGGGCTTATGCTTCATTTACTGTAGGAGATTGACTCTTTTGACTACAATAAACGCATCAACTTGAACAATTTGTGCGAGATTAAGAGTATTTAGTTTAATCATCTCGCAAATAAGTTTGATTAATATTTTCACTTACATTTAAATCTCTCTTCTTGAGGCTAATCTCTGAAAATCTTAATAAATTAACGTAACTTTCCATATGCAGATTTCAAACCCCCAACATTCTACCTGCAAATATTGTCAACACGCAATTTGTTCAAACTCCTTCATATATATTTATTATATTCATTATTAACCTTAAGCCGATAGCCCTGGCAGCTAGTGCTTTTGTTTAATTATAATTTTAATTGTAATTAGATTATTAATAAATAAATAAATAAATCATCATAATATTTAATTCTTGAGAAATCTGTTCCAGTTCTTTCACAAATTTTCTTCCATCGAACCCAACATGATCCATCAGAAAGAAAGGAACATTCAAATGGGAAAGTACAAAAGGTACGGGTGATTTCAATTACTCTTTGCACTCGGGGTGTTCACGCAGAGTTAGAGTAAAGTATTGATTAACGGAGTTAGGGTAAAGTACTGATTAACAGAGTAACTTAGTTAAAAAGGTAACAAACTGGCAATAGTAGAACGTGTAAAGTTCTGCTAGTTTACTGATATTTCTTTAGAATATATTACTATTTTAACCAGAATGTTACTCTTTTCGTGAATGCTCGAAACTTTGTGCAATTTTTACTACAATGGTGACTCCTGAGGTACTTGAGGAAGGTTGCTTAATTTTAGTATATTTTTTACCCCCGACTACCTTGAGGAAGGTTGCTTAATTTTAGTATATTTTTTATCCCCGACTACCTTGAGGAAGGTTGCTTAATTTTAGTATATTTTTTATCCCCGACTACCTTGAGGAAGGTTGCTTAATTTTAGTATATTTTTTACCCCCGAGTTCCTTGAGGAAGGTTGCTTAATTTTAGTATATTTTTTACCCCCGACTACCTTGAGGAAGGTTGCTTAATTTTAGTATATTTTTTATCCCCGACTACCGTGAGGAAGGTTGCTTAATTTTAGTATATTTTTTACCCCCGAGTACCTTGAGGAAGGTTGCTTAAATTTAGTATATTTTTTTACCCCCGAGTTCCTTGAGGAAGGTTGCTTAATTTTAGTATATTTTTTACCCCCGACTACCTTGAGGAAGGTTGCTTAATTTTAGTATATTTTTTATCCCCGACTACCTTGAGGAAGGTTGCTTAATTTTAGTATATTTTTTATCCCCGACTACCTTGAGGAAGGTTGCTTAATTTTAGTATATTTTTTACCCCCGACTACCTTGAGGAAGGTTGCTTAATTTTAGTATATTTTTTTACCCCCGAGTTCCTTGAGGAAGGTTGCTTAATTTTAGTATATTTTTTACCCCCGACTACCTTGAGGAAGGTTGCTTAATTTTAGCATATTTTTTATCCCCGACTACCTTGAGGAAGGTTGCTTAATTTTAGTATATTTTTTACCCCCGACTACCTTGAGGAAGGTTGCTTAATTTTAGTATCTTTTTTATCCCCGACTACCTTGAGGAAGGTTGCTTAATTTTAGTATATTTTTTATCCCCGACTACCTTGAGGAAGGTTGCTTAATTTTAGTATATTTTTTACCCCCGACTACCTTGAGGAAAGTTGCTTAATTTTAGTATATTTTTTATCCCCGACTACCTTGAGGAAGGTTGCTTAATTTTAGTATATTTTTTATCCCCGACTACCTTGAGGAAGGTTGCTTAATTTTAGTATATTTTTTACCCCCGACTACCTTGAGGAAGGTTGCTTAATTTTAGTATATTTTTTACCCCCGACTACCTTGAGGAAGGTTGCTTAATTTTAGTATATTTTTTATCCCCGACTACCTTGAGGAAGGTTGCTTAATTTTAGTATATTTTTTATCCCCGACTACCTTGAGGAAGGTTGCTTAATTTTAGTATATTTTTTACCCCCGAGTTCCTTGAGGAAGGTTGCTTAATTTTAGTATATTTTTTATCCCCGACTACCTTGAGGAAGGTTGCTTAATTTTAGTATATTTTTTATCCCCGACTACCTTGAGGAAGGTTGCTTAATTTTAGTATATTTTTTACCCCCGACTACCTTGAGGAAGGTTGCTTAATTTTAGTATATTTTTTATCCCCGACTACCTTGAGGAAGGTTGCTTAATTTTAGTATATTTTTTACCCCCGACTACCTTGAGGAAGGTTGCTTAATTTTAGTATATTTTTTACCCCCGACTACCTTGAGGAAGGTTGCTTAATTTTAGTATATTTTTTATCCCCGACTACCTTGAGGAAGGTTGCTTAATTTTAGTATATTTTTTACCCCCGAGTTCCTTGAGGAAGGTTGCTTAATTTTAGTATATTTTTTACACCTGAGGTACTTGAGGAAGCTCACTTTATTTTAATATATATTAGAAATTTCGATTCTTTATTTAATGGTCTGCATTTTTTTACAGTGTACTCGTACATGTTTTCCTCCCATCATGTTCGTTCCCCTCAGTACTACTACTGATGTACGTACCTCGTTGGATTTGCTTTTGCCTGACCGCGGGCGCGAGCAGTGCAATTTAATACGTTGAACTAATCCGTAATTAGGCTTTCACGTAGAATCAATGGACGGGTACGTCCGTGTACATAAACATGGAGCAAAATGTTTTATTGTTATTGCTTTTGTAGTTATTTCGTAGTCATTCTGTTGTACACCACTCAATTGCATCGCATACGTTGTTGTTGTTCTAAACACTTCTGTCACACATATTTCCCATTCAGAATTGTAAATTTGCGTTCATTATTTAAGTATGTGCAAGTTTTATTATATATATATACATACTCGTATATATGGTTGTTTTATATGCATATTTGTTCTGGACAATTGCCGATTTTATCCCCCCCGAATGTTGTTGTGGTTGTTGTCGTTGTTGTTTCGATTGTTTCGTCATACTCTGTTACACAATAGAAGCGTTTCTTTTCGTTTTACTTGCGGATTTATTGCACTTCGTCTTCTTCTTCGCTGGCTGTGAGTGTCATTTTGATGTTGATTGTTGTTGGTGTTGTAGTTGTCGTTTTGTAGTAGTAGTAGTTGTTGTTGTTGTTATTGCATTTGTTGTTCTTGTACTTGTTGTTGTTCATTTGCATTGCATTTCGCTTCTGCATTCGTTTAGCAATAAATTTAGTTAGCAGAAAATTGCACATTAAAAACGCAGCATTGTAGGCGTAGAGTGAGTACGTGAGAAGGGTGTGTGTGTGTGAGGAGGCTGTGTGTGTGTGTAAGGAGGCTGCGTGTGTGTGTGAGGAGTCGGCTGTGTGTGTGTGTGAGGAGGCTGCGTGTGTGTGTGAGGAGTCGGCTGTGTGTGTGACGAGGCTGTGTCTCTTTGTGTCTCTGACAGTTTGTTGCAAGAAGAAGACGGTGGCATCTCTTTAAGTAGGTTAAATTGTCTGTCAAGACCAGTCCCCAACTGTCCCCACCAGTCTACGCCAGTTTGTTCCACAACACTCCACCATTGATTGTTTTTTTTTTTACAACGAACTAATTAAGTTCCTTCTTTGTTCTGTTCTCTTATATGAACTTATTTACTATTTTTACATCCATTCAATTTATCCGTTCAGACATTCCCTTCCTCCCTCTCCCTTCTTCCCCTCCTGTTTTTCACCCTCCTTTCTTCCCCGTCCCTCTTGCCCATACCTATTCTGTTGACTGCATTTAGTATAAGAACACATCACGCGATGCGATGCGTTGGGCTGCTATTCAAATAAATCTGCTGCTGCTTCTGCTGCTGCTACTGCTGCTGCTTCTGCTTCTGCTTCTGCTGCTGTGCTTGTGTTACTGATTCTGCTGCTGCTTCTGCTACTGTACCGGCTGCTGTTATCGCCTCACTAGATGACGTCTTTGCATCTGGAGCGTACTTTAAGTGCACTTTCAGTGAGATTTAATTGACCTTTTTATATTTTTGATTACTTGTTTGGTTGTTGTAATGAATTCCGAAATAAGCCTCGAGGTTTAACCGGGTAGAATTGAATCAGGAAACTGTGTAAAAAGATAGAGCTGAGATTATATTATCTGTAGTCGTGTTTAAGGAATACCAGGAAATATATTTCTTCTACTCATACTACAATGATTTATGATCATCTCATTAGGAATGTGTCCTTTATAGCAGGGATGCCGAAAAGTTTCTTATGGAAGTGCAAACACCAATTTATATAAAGAAATTATAAATATAAATCACGCGTTAGACAAAACCACAGTTACGTTGCGGAGTTCTGAGTCTGTGTATCAGAACCCACAGCCTATGCCTAAGTGCTTTTACAAAAACAAATGTGCACCCAGTGTATAGGGCTTGGGCACCATTGCTTTATAGCATTCGAGTAGGAATATTCAGTTTGCCATGTCCCTATCATTGGATTTTATAGAGGAAAATTTCAAATTAGAAGGAGGCAAAGGGGGAATTCAGTTTCAGACTATCAATAATACAAATTTTGTACCTTGCCTCATCTTAGAAAACATTCAAAACGATATTCCTAGACGTGTGATAGGGCGGAGAACCTCTGTAAAAGAAGCTCTCGAAGCACTCAGTCAAGGGATGCTGATTGTACTCTGGCTAGATGGAACTGGGCTCAAAAGTATAAAACCTTTTGGCATAGTAAGGATTCTCTTAAAGTCTGTGGCCAGCATAGTAAGGATTCTCTTAAAGTCTGTGGCCAACATAGTAAGGATTCTCTTAAAGTCTGTGGCCAGCATAGTAAGGATTCTCTTAAAGTCTGTGGCCAACATAGTAAGGATTCTCTGAAAGTCTGTGGCCAACATAGTAAGGATTCTCTTAAAGTCTGTGGCCAACATATACTTACAAGCCATCCATAACTACTTGAATTCGACTAGAATTATAGAGCTTCTTTTATACGATTCCAAATGAAACATGACTTAACAAAAGAAAGAGTAAAACCGATTTATTTTATTCAAAATAAAGTTTATTCCCCATATATACATCGAATTTCCCACATAGTTCAAAGCTTTCTATCCTGATCCAATACTCCTGTGCTTCGCGATCAGGGTTCCTTCACTAAGCATTACATTTATATTACAGGACTCAGCAGGAAGCGATTCTGTTCTAAATTCATGCAGTTCTAAATCACAGCAACCACTTTTTTTACTTGAAGAGGGTCGGAAAAATAGAAGAATCCTTAGAGCTGTTTAATATCAAGAGTAATATCATATTTTGTGCCTTAATGTTCCACTTATTATTACTTACAAAAAGGCAAGTTCTCGACATATGAAACACTCAGAGTAATAAACAGCATATAATGCAAATAAGCTTAGAAGCGAAGGTCGAACATATCCTGAGCTTTATTAGGGGTTCGAATTGGTTTTAGGGTAGAGACGAAGAGGTGCAGAAGTAGAGGTGCAGAGGAAGAGGTGCAGAGGTAGAGATGCAGAGGTGGAGGTGCAGGGGTAGAGGTCCAGGGGTAGAGGTTCAGAGGTAGAGTTGCAGTGTTGCGCGGTGGAATTGCAATGGTGGTCTGAGTGAGTTGGTCTGTGGACTGGCTGCCACGAACACCTAACCTAGCATTGGCTTAGAATCATTTTGTGGTATGTTTTAGGTGAATCATCTTCATTTCCTACCAAACAGTTCTCAGACGAATTAATTAATTATGTTCTAGCAAAGAACTTCAAATGAGACAAAGTCCTCAAACAGCCACCGAAGTCCTCAGCCAGCCACCGAAGTCCTCAGCCAGCCTCCGAAGTCCTCAGCCAGCCTCCGAAGTCCTCAGCCAGCCACCGAAGTCCTCAGCCAGCGACCGATGTTTGTCACCTTTAGCCACAGACAATTTGTCTGCTTGCTAAGTGGTGTGTGTACTGACTATACTCGGTACTTAAATCAACGAGTGGGAAGTAACCAGTAACTGTGGAGGGTATTAACACCAGGAAACACAGAGAAGCGTCACTTAAACGTAAAATTTTCAAAGGCTTAAAAAAAATTCTTTGTTTATCATTAATTGGCAATCTCTATAGGTTGGCTCTGAAGAATATCAGCCACACTACTACAATTTTGTGCATGTGTAGGTAGGTAGGTAGGTAAGACGGCCGCCCGAAGGTCCCACTTAGACCATCATTGACCCCTTGTGATACCGCATGAGACATCAGGTCCCATCCCTTTCAAAGGTTCAGCTATTTGGAGCTTTCGATAGCGCATGTTTAAGTGTGCGCAAAACGAGAGACGTTTCTCTGTATTCTCTGGTTAACATTATCGGCCAATGTCACCAAAACACCGGTTACCAAAACGTGGCTGCCTGCTTAACTCATGCCGTTTATCGAGCATTGAACCCGTGTCCTTTTTTATATGCAATTGTGTGCTAATTGAATGGCTGTTTACTCAGGTGGGATAGATCCCGGGAAAACGGCACTACTTTCCCACTGGCTCGGCCGGACTTTGTATTGAATTATCCAGGATCATGTGGCTGTAATATATTTGTTTAGCTTCATCTGCTACGACAAAATTTTATCAAATTTCTGAGTTTTATTTTTTTTTTTTAATTAATACACTACTATGAACTCTCCCAGGTATCGAACCTGATCCTTCAGCTATTACATTTGTCTATCAAGACTTAGTTGTAGAAGAATTAACTTGCATTGAAAGATCTCTGATGAGAACAAGTGGGGGGTGTCCGAAATAGTTAGTAGAAATAGTAGGTAGGTAGGTAAGTAAGGCGGCCGCCCAAAGGGCTCACTTAGGCCAACATTGACCCTCTGTGATACCGCATGTAGTAGAAACAGTAAATCTGCCAAAATGTACTCAATAATTCTTCTTCTGACACTTATTATGGTGGCCACATTTGCCCCTACACCACATTTGCCCCTACAAATTCGTTGAGACACACCTTCATTAAATTTTTTATTTATATATTCATTCAGAGTAATAATTATAAATAATTATTTCACCTACTTTTTCGTGATATAAATTAATGCAAGATATAATAAAAATAACTATAATAATTATAATAATTATAATAATTATATTATAATAATAATTATAACAATAAATGGACTTATTTTCATACTCGTTTCGTATGAAAATTTCATCATAATTACCTTATCTCCCAGCTCCTTTCTCATCCTTCACTACCTTGGCATTTTAGAGTTTGTTCTCTTTCACCCTATAAACCCTTCTCCTGCCCTATAAACCACACCGGTTTATCCATGCTTCATATACCCTCACATCAACTTCTCTTCCCGCTGCTTCTACACTGAATTCTGTAGCATATAAAAAGAATGTTCCTACACTTCCCTTCTCTTTACTCTTGTGCCCCCCCACCGATCCATGCGGCCACTTCCATTGTGAGCCGAAAATAGGCTATACACGAATTACCTATTCAAAAGAAAAATGCTAAAGAAATCACCTACTAAGGAAGCGTTGTTGTCAATTCCTCTCATTGCCAACCGCCGCCTTAGGCTGGACGGATTCTGATTCCGTGCTGCTGGTGCCTGACAATTTCCACTATAGAGGCAGGCGCATATGCTCATACGTGCTTATGTACTTGGGTACCTCTACGTAGGTTTAATACGTAAATGAGTATGAGTGTGTGCGTGTCAGTGTGTGCGTAGTTGCATGTGAATGGGAAAATGCACGTGGCTGCTCTGGTCTCTGATGTGGTCTGGTCTGGTCGAGGCAGGCAATTTACAGACACGCATATGCCGCAGGGCTGCTCCTCACTTGCTGTGCTGTTGAGGGGGCTTCTTTTATATCTGTTTTTACCTCATGTGGTGGTGGGGGCCTCTTCATCTACACATGGAAATTTTTATTTTTATAGTTTATTTGTAATCTTTAAATAAATTGTTTTCTGATTTTTTTCTATTTTTTATTTTCTGTTTTTTTATTTTCTGTTTTTTATTTTTTTTTCATTTTTTATCAATAAAAATTTCATTTGGTTAATAAAAATTTTTATTTTTATATTTTATTCAATTTGCAATTTGTAAATAAAATTTTTTTTATTTTTTCTGCTTTATATTTTTTATTTTTATTTTCTGGTTTTTATATTTATTTATTTTTATATTATATTATATTTATTATATTATTTTTATAAATTTTTATATTTTATTAAATTATATAATTTTTATTTTAAATTTCTTTAATTTTTTTTCTATTTTTATTTTCTGTTTTTTATTTTATTCTGTTTTTATTTTTTTTTTTATCAACAAAACTTTTATGAATAAACATTTTTATTTTCATATTTTATTAAATTAGTAATTTGTAGGTTAATTTAAAAAAAAAAAAAAATTTTGTTTTTTTTTCTTATTTTTATTTTCTTTTTATATTTCTTTCATCAATCAAACTTTCATTTCTTTAATAAAAATTTTTATTTTTAATCTTTATTCAATTCGTAATTTTGAAATTAAACTTTTTTTCATTTTTACTATTATTTTTATTCAATTTGTAGTTTTTAAATTAATTTGTTTTATTTTTTCTGTTTTTATTTTCTATTTATTAATTTTTTCTGATTTTTATTTATTTTTATTTTTTTATCAATAAGAATATTAATATATATATATATATATATATATATATATATATACATATATATATATATATATATATATATACATATATATATATATATATATATATATATATATATGTATATATATATATATATATATATATATATATATATATATATATATATATATATGTATATATATATATATATATATATATATATATATATATATATATATTTATATATATATATATATATATATATATATATATATACATATATATATATATATATATATATATATATATATATATATACATATATATATATATATATATATATATATATATATATATATGTATATATATATATATATATATATATATATATATATATATATATATATATATATATATATATATATATATGTATATATATATATATATATATATATATATATATTTATATGTTATTAAAATCGTAGTTTTTATTTTTTTTTTTTTACTATTATTTTTTTTTTTTTTTTTTTTTTTTTTTTTTTTTTTACTATTATATATATATATATATATATATATATATATATATATATATATATATATATAGTATATATATATATATATATATATATATATATATATATATATATATTTATATGTTATTAAAATCGTAGTTTTTATTTTTCTTTTTTTACTATTATTTTTATTCAATTTTTAATATTTTGAATTATTTTTATTCAATTTGTATTATTTTAAATTTTTTTTTCTTTTTTTCATTTTCTATTTTTTATTTTCTTTTATTTTTTAATTCAATTTTATTTTTTCTTTATTTTTGTTTCATAAAAAAATTTAATTTTATTAATAAATATTTTTATATTTATATTTTATCCAATTTGCAGTTTTTAAATTGATTTTGTTCTGATTTTTATTTTTATTTTCTTTTTTTTATAATTTTTTTCTTCACAATCATTTTATTTTATGAGTAAACATTTAATTTATTATTAAATTCATTATTTGTATTTTAATTTTTTTCAAATTTCCTCCAAATTTTTTTCTGATTTTTATTTTCTGTTTTTTTATTTATATTTTTCATCAATAAAAATTTAATTTAAATAATAAAAATTTTTATTATTTTTATTTGTTATTGAATTCGTAATTTTTACTTAAATTTTTTTTTCTATTTTTAATATTATAATAATTCAATTGGTAATTTTTGAAACAAATTTTTTTAATTATTTTTATTTTCTAGTTTTTAGTTTGATTTTCTAATTTTTATTTTTATTTAATTTATTTTTATGTTTATAATTTTTTTTTTCAATAAAACTTATATTTATGTATTAAAAATTTTTAATTTTATATTTTATGCTATTGGTAATTAATAAATATTTTTTTTATTTTTCTGTGATATTTGTTTTCTTTTTCGTATTTTTATTTTATTTTTTTGTTTTTTTTTCATCAATAAAAATTTCTTTTCCTTAATAAAAATTTGTATTTTTATATTTTATCAAAGACGTAATTTTTATTTGAATTTTTGAAAATTTTTTTTTCGAATTTTTTTTCTCTGAATTTTATTTTCTCTTTTTTTATATTATTTTTTTTTATTAATTTTTTATATTTTTTATTCATTAATAAAAATGTAATTATTGTTGTAATTTTTATATATTTTCTCTGATTTTTATTTTCTGTTTTTAATCTTCTGATGTTTTTACTATTTTTTATTATATATTTTTTATTTTCTTTTTTAATTTTTTATATTTTTTATTCATTAATAAAAATGTAATTATTATTGTATTTTTTTTCTGTATGAAACAATGTAATTATTGCATGGGAAAATGCATTCCGCGAATTCCTCAAAACACTCCGCCCCCACAATGCACACACACGTACACCCCACACACACACTCACACCCTCCCACCCTCCTTTCTGTTGCCTGGTGTGCATTTCTTCGTGCATTAAACAGACACAAAATTTATTTAAAAACTTTCATAAATTCGTGCAAATGTACTTTTTTCGTGTTGTTGTTGTTGCTGTTGTTGTTGTTGTTGCGTTCATTGCGGTTGTTTGAAATTTTGATATTCCGATCATTAACATTTCATGTGATATTTTATTTTGTTTGCCTTTGAATCACGGCTTTTTTCTATTTATTTGATTTTGTTTTTTAATCAATTCTGGCCCGCTCGACCGGCCACTCACTCGCTGCTCAGCTGTTTCGCTTCGCACGCACTACGTTGTTGATTTTTGTGCTACATTTGTTGTTGTTGGCGTGTTAACTACAACAGCAACAAATAATAAATTTATACATACTTACGTACATATATTTTTTTTTTTATTATTTTCTTGCTTTGAATTTTATTTTTATCTTATCAGCGTTTGAAACATATTTCTATTGACAACGCTCCACAAAACGTTCTTTGCGCATTTTTGTGTCTAGTTTTTATTTTTCTTCTATAGAATTTTTGTTGTTGTTGCCAGTGTGCATATTATTATAGAATAATTTTACCAGTCCAAAGGGAAAGAGCCATAATCGTATGCAATACCTTAGTTCTGTGGGTGCCTGGCACTCATTTTTTATGGTAATAAGGACGTGGTCATAATTAAACGGTTATTGACTGCTGGGATTGTGGGTATTTATGACTTAATTTCGGTAATCATAATGAAAGTAGTTACCAATAAATTGAAGTAATGTCATATTAATGTCCATCGCAGAAGCCTTTGCCCCTTTGCCACTTTCACTTTGTGTTCTATTTAGGGAGTAATCCCCTATTTTCCAACAAAGACCAACAAATTATTAATTTGTTTTCAACTTAAACACCACAAAATTATTACTTGATCTACCTGCTTATCGGGGCATCATAGTTCATATATCATCATAGTTCATATATCCTCATAGTTCATATATCATCATAGTTCATATATCATCATAGTTCTTATATATTTTATATCTCAAAACTCTTGTCTATACCTTCACTACTATCGATTTCTAGAGTTGTCTCTTTTTTCCCTTCAAAAAGCCGGCCTACAACCGATTTATCCATGCTCATCCTCACAGAAACTTAACTTCCCGCTGCTCGAACACTGCATTCGGCAATTTATAAAAAAAATGTGCCTTCATTTTCCTTCTCTGTACACTCCTGTCCACTGATCCATGCTGTCACTTCCATTGTGAGCCGAAAATAGGCCATATACGAATAACCACAAGAGAAAAATGCAAAAGAAATCACCTTCTAAGGAACGGCACCGACGCACCTACCAGCTTTGTTTTCTTTTCCTCTCATTCCCAACCGTTGCTTTATATTTCATACTCCCGTACATCTTCTCTTCCCATTTCCTTCGCATTCAATTCAATAACATGGAGAAATTATGTCCTCACATACAAAAATGCTTTTTTTGAGCATCCCTACCGTATTTTCTTGGCCTTTATTCCTTATCATCACCGAGTTTTCTTTTGAGTATTTGATCTGCTGTGGTCATAAATAATTCGCAGCTCGACATGCAATTTGGCATTAAACAAAACTGAAGAATTTAGCTTTACTTTAGATAAATATTGTTTCCTCTTTCATCCTTAAGAAACGGGCGAGACAAGTAACTTTCCAGTTCGCCTTCGATAAATACTGACTAGAGATTCATAGGTGAGTTCTCTCCATGATTCGTAAATGTTTTGATGCTTCCACAAACGGGAATAATATATTCAGATTACGGATATTATTGTGAGACGTTATTTTTGATACCGAATGTTGTGTAACCTATTTCAGATTACGAACATTTTGAGACCCCCCCCCCTCAGAGTACTTCATAGCTTTCATATATGCTTCCTTTGTGGACTTATTGTTAGTTTATCTAATATGCATCCACTTGCTTTGTGTTCTTAGATGTTTAATTATTAATTTCATGATGTTCTGTTCCGTTTCAATCTCTCTGTTCTCTTCTCTTTTTACCGGTAGATAATTCTCTTCTTTATCTTAAAGTTCCCTTCGAATTCTATTGCTGGAGGTTGTTGTTCAATCATTAATTTCATGATATTAATTTGATGCTGATCTATTTCTCCATCTCTCTGTTCCCTTCGTATTCTATCGCTAGAGGTTGTTGTTCAATCATTAATTTCATGATGTTCTGTTTCTTCATCTCTTTGTTATTCTTCCTCGTATTCTATAGCTAGAGGCTGTTGTTCAATAATTAATTTCATGATATTAATTTCACGCTGATAGATTTCTCTATCTCTCTGTTCCGTTCGTATTCTATAAATAGCTTAATTTCATGATGTTCATCTCTTTGTTGTTGTTTTCTTCGCTAGAGGTTTTTGTTCAATCATATATTTCATGATGTTCTGTTTCTCTATATCTCAGTTCTCTTCGTATTCTGTCGCTTGTTCAATTATTAATTTCATGACATTATTTTAATGCTGATTTCTCCATCTCCCTGTTCCCTTCGTATTATATTCCTAGAGGTTGTTGTTCATTAATTTCATGATATTCTCTTTCTTTATCTCTTTGTGACTCTTCTTCGTATTCTATCGCTAGATTCAATAATTAATTTCATGATATTAATTTGATGCAGATATATCGCCATCTCTCTGTTCTCTTCGTATTCTATTCTTAGAGGTTGTTATTCAATCATTATTTTCATGATGTTCTGTATCTTCATCTCTTTGTTATATTCTTCGTTAGAGGTTGTATTCAATCATATATTTCATGATGTTCTGTTTCTCTATATCGCAGTCCTCTTCGTATTCTGTCGCTTGTTCAATTATTAATTTCATGACATTATTTTAATGCTGATTTCTCCATCTCCCTGTTCCCTTCGTGTTATATTCCTAGAGGTTGTTGTTCATTAATTTCATGATATTCTCTTTCTTTATCTCTTTGTGACTCTTCTTCGTATTCTATCGCTAGATTCAATAATTAATTTCATGATATTAATTTGATGCAGATATATCGCCATCTCTCTGTTCTCTTCGTATTCTATTCTTAGAGGTTGTTATTCAATCATTATTTTCATGATGTTCTGTATCTTCATCTCTTTGTTATATTCTTCGTTAGAGGTTGTATTCAATCATATATTTCATGATGTTCTGTTTCTCTATATCGCAGTCCTCTTCGTATTCTGTCGCTTGTTCAATTATTAATTTCATGACATTATTTTAATGCTGATTTCTCCATCTCCCTGTTCCCTTCGTGTTATATTCCTAGAGGTTGTTGTTCATTAATTTCATGATATTCTCTTTCTTTATCTCTTTGTGACTCTTCTTCGTATTCTATCGCTAGATTCAATAATTAATTTCATGATATTAATTTGATGCAGATATATCGCCATCTCTCTGTTCTCTTCGTATTCTATTCTTAGAGGTTGTTGTTCAATCATTATTTTCATGATGTTCTGTATCTTCATCTCTTTGTTATATTCTTCGTTAGAGGTTGTGTTCAACCATATATATATTTCATGGTGTTCTGTTTCTCTATATCTCAGTTCTCTTCGTATTCTATTGCTAGAGAATTCCCACAAATATTATATCAAATGCTGTTCACTCTCTTTTGTTTGTTCACATTTTCTTGGTATACTCTATTTATATTTATTTATATTTTTCTTGTGTTGCTTATTTCTTCCTTTCTTTTCTTTTTAGACTTATCTCTTACTTGAGACAGCTTTTCTTCTCCTTCTTCGTCTTTCATGGTATTTTTTGATATGCTCAACTCTGTGTTCTTGACATTTGCTGCTCGTTCTGATACGGATTTCATGGGATGTGTTCAAATTGATTCCCTTATGGTTTATTTAATTATACTTATATTGTGACACACCCACCTCAACGCTTATCAACGCGTGTCTGAACAAAGTGCATTCATTGTTTCGTTGTTTTAGTATTGGTTTTGTACAGTTCCAGTTTTATGTATATTTAAAATGCACAACTCAGATTAGATAGGAAGAATTTCCTTGAGGTTTGCCGCACTTGGAATGGTTTCCAATTGCAATTTTTTCTATTTATTGTTTCTTCTTGTTATATAACGTCTGAGAATTTTTATAAATATAATTTATCAGTTCTTTATTAATTCTCTGTTGCCATTGATCGAGAGAATCTGTCCAATTTTTAATGTATTAACGATTGTTCTATGGAATAACACGAGACTTTGGTGAATTTTTTACATTTCAAATTGTGTTTCTGTTGCTCCAATATTATGCAGATTTTGTATGGCATATTTATGAATATTATTTAAAAAAAAAATTTGGGTTTTTGTTGGGGAATGAAACTGTGAAACTATAAGATTTGATCTCTACGGGTCTGTTTGGATCTGCAGAACGGGAGAATGCTACTTTTTTGGGGGGGAAACAGTTAACTTTGTAAAATTGGCTCTATTCGGGCCTCTTTGGATCTACAGAACGGGTTTTAATGGTGAATGAAACAGTGAAACTATAAAATTGAATCTACATACGAGTAGGTCTGTTTGGATCTGCAGAACGGGAGAATGTTACTTTTTTGGGGGGGAAACAGTTAAACTGTAAAATTGTCTCTATTCAGATCTGTTTGGATCTGCTGAACACTCTCATTCAACAATTCTTATGATTGTTCTATTAAAAGGTTATATTAAGAGATCTCTCCCACAAATCTGACAATTACATAAATAGAAAAATACTGTTTTAGTAATCCTCAGAATGTCTTCAGGCTATTCATTTTTTATTAATAAATATCCTAGAAAATTACCAACAACAACAGCAACAAAAATAGATTATAAATATTCCTGCTGACAAGAAACGACTTTTCACATTAATTCTAAATGAAATATTAATCATAAATTTACCTCGAATTACTTTCTACGAAGACTTCTACGATTTTTATATAAAAATATCAGTACTTTTGAAAATTAAATAATTTTTCTAAGTAATTATTTGAAAAAGAAAACATTTTCAATTGTTTTTCAATTATTATTTATTGTTTATTTTTCTACTAATTATTTCTTACTATAATTTTTTTAGAGGGCATTTTTTATTTGTTTTTCTTTTTCATAAATACACTTTTTTTATCTAATTGTTTTAAACAATTTTTATTTTTATTGTTTTTTAAATAATTTTTCTTTATGAACATTTTTTTATATTATTGTTTCCATTGCTTTTTTTAAATAATTTTTAACAATTTTTATTTCTATTAATTTTATTAAATAATTTTTATATTATTATTTTCAACGCTTTTTTTAAAATAATATATTTTTTCAAATCCTTTTTAAACAATCTTCATTTATAATTTTTTTAAAACCTTTTTTGTATTATTATTTTTACTGATTTTTTACAAACTTATTTCAACAAATTTTTTTTTTATATTTTTTTTTAAATTTTTCTTATAAAATATTTGTTTTTTTAACATTTTTTTAAATAAATTTTTTTTCCATAAAACATTTTATTTTTATAAAAATTTTTTAACAATTTTTATAAAATTTTTTTAACAATTTTTATAAAAAATTTTTAACAATTTTTATAAAAAATTTTTAACAATTTTTATAAAAATTTTTTAACAATTTTTATACAAATTTTTTAACAATTTTTTCTTAAAAATTTTTTTTAAAAATATAATAATTGTTTATAAATAAATTATTTGTCTTAAAATAATATTAAAGCATTTATTATTTTTATAATTCTTTTATTCCTTATTAACTATTTTTATTTTTTATAAATTTTTTTTTTAACAGTATTTTATTTTTTCTAAATTTTTTTTTATAAACAGATTTTTTATTTTTTACAGAATAATTTTTATGTTTCTTTTGCTTTTTATAATATTTTTTATTTTTTATAAACAATTTTTTATTATCCTTTAACTTTTATAGACTATTTTATTTTGCATTTTTATAAATTATTTTTTGTTTTATTTTTGTTTTTGGTGAACTATTTATAATTTTTTTGTTTTTTATCAAATTTTTATTTGTTTTATTTTTCATATAATTTCTTATGTTTTTTATTATAAATTATTATATAATATTTTTATTGATTTTTTCATATAATTTTTACTATATTAATTTTATTTTAAATAGTTTTTATTCTTTTATTATATTTTTTTTTTTTGTTTTTAATAATTTGTGTCTATTTTATTATTTCTTATACATTATTTATTATATTTTTTTGTGGATTTTTTAAAATAATATTTATTTAAAACTAATAATTATAGTGTTTTTAATTATTTTAAAATTTTTTTATTTTTCTACTATTTTTCAAAACAATGTTTTAATGTATTTTTTGTACTTATACATTTTATTTTTGTTTTATTTTTATTGTGAAAAGTTTATGTTAAGTTATGAAGCATTTTTTCATTAATTTTTTATTACTATTATTTTTCTTTTCATACTTTTTTTTATTTTATATTTTCTTATAAATATATATAATTATTATATTTCAATTGAATTTTTTTTTAAAATTATTTTTATATTTTTGAATATTTCAATTTTTTTTAAATAATTTTTATTTTAAAAAATAATTTTCTTATTTCCTTCCTTCAATACTATGCTTTTAATTTAATTTTTGCTTCTAAACTATTACATTATTATATATATACATACGCAATTGCAACTACTGTTGTAACTTGTCTTGTCAATAAAAATAATCTTCATTTCTATTTATTTTTAAAAAATAATTTTAAATTTTTTAATAAGTTTATTTTTGTTTTTATTGATTTTTTTTGTTGAAATTTTTAGTTTTTAATAACTTTATTTTTTTTTTCTTTTTTATATAATTTTTAATTTTATTAGAGCTGAAGGCCCTGGCAGCTAGTGCTCCCCTTACAATGTAAAATAATAACTAAG
This sequence comes from Clusia tigrina, assembly GCA_920105625.2. Lineage (NCBI taxonomy): Eukaryota > Metazoa > Arthropoda > Insecta > Diptera > Clusiidae > Clusia > Clusia tigrina. Next base: position 219,054,548 of record OV050031.1, read on the forward strand.
TTATTGTTTTCCTATTAATAATAATAATAATAATTTTATTAATAATTTATAGTTTTATTAATAATTTTTTATTATTTTTAGTAATTTTTTTTATGGAGCATCTTTTATTTTTTCATGAAATATTTTTTATTTTTATTAAGTTTATATTATTCAGTAGAAGCTTAGTATTATATTATATCTCTTTATATACATTTATTATCTTTATTTATATATAATTATTTTTTAAGTATTTATTTGATTTTTCTCTTTGAAGCATTTCTTAAAATTTTCGGAAAAATGTTCATTTCAATTCAAACACGATTTGGCGAAAGTGCGTTGCCCTTCACCATTAAATTTTTTCCCCTTTTTATATATTTAAATATTTAAAAAAGCGTTTTCAGCCGAATTCAACTCATTAACATTTAGAATTTATTATATACTAATATGCAAAAAATAGGAAGAAAAAAATCAATATGTAAATTTTTTCCAAACAATTAAGCAAAGTTTCAGTTAAAAAACAGCAGCTTGAAAGAAACATGAAATAAATTTACTTTTAAATGTATTTATTATGAGATTTTTAGCAGTTTTATATTTGAAGTGATAAATTGAGTATGCACGCGCGTTTCCACTCGCGGGGTGCAACCGACGAAGAAGCAACAATTTGCATTTTTATGTGCAACACGCAAAAAACGAAATGGAAAAAAGCAAAGGAAACAAATCAGGGGGAACGTCAAACAGCGTAAAACTACGCAAAAGTGTTTTGCCGGCAAAATGCAAAACACACCGACGACGGAGTTGCAAAAGCAGAAAGCTTTCGAGTGAGTGCAACGATGCACTCTGCTCTTGAGTGGATTTGCTGCCCACTTGCATATGAAGCCAATTGAGCTCTGGCATGTGAGTGGAAATGAGCTCTTGCATGTGAGTCCGATTGAGTGCAATTGAGCTCTTACATGTGAGTGCAGTGGAGCTCTTACTTGTGAGTGCATTGGAGCTCTGGCTCGTGGGTGCAATTGAGCTCTTACTTGTGAGTGCATTGGAGCTCTGGCTCGTGGGTGCAATTGAGCTCTTCGGCGAGTGCGTTCATTTAGCGCGCTCTGCCTTTCTTTGCCATATCCTGCTAATTGCAATTGTTTTTGCGCTGCAATTCTTTTTGCACTCTTTTTCCTTTTCTATTTCATTATTCTTTTGTTGTATCGGTACCGAGTAATAAAGTTTTATAACGAAAATCACGTGCTTTCTGTGATGCAATCACACAAGTGCAGTAATAGGAAAATAAAATTGCATTTATAAAAGAAAAAAAATAATACGAAATTATCAAAGGTTTCTATTCAAAGAATTTTTGCTTACATATTCATAAAAAAAAATTTAAAAAAATTCTTTGCTTTGAAAAGATTTATTATGGTTAAAAAATAAAAAAAAATAAAATGTTCCCCGTCGCGCATATGTGATAATTTTGCAGTAATCTTGAGAACAACAATGAGATATACACACTTGAACAATACGAGGCAAGCAAGCAGAGAATTGAAGAAAATAACAGCAACACCAACAACAACAGTAATAAAAATAAGTGCAACGACAACAACAAATCCCCCACTATAATAGTTGCGAGTAAACAAGAACTGTTGGAACAGGAGGCCACAATAACTTCAACTACAGCAACAATAAATCCCTCTACAAATAATACCAATACCAATAACAAGAACAACAACAACCACTATAAGAGCAACTACAATAACAAGAACAAAAGTAATAACAGTAACGAAATTATTAATACTAAAGTTGAAGTGCCATTAGAAGCGTCACCAGCACCAACACCACCGCCACCCCCGTCGTCGTCGTCATCGTCACCATCACCAACGCCATCCTCGCCATTAACTACAACCACAACCACATTGAATATAACACCAGTCAACGAAAACCCGGTTGACTTTATTAAACGCGAACAAGAAACGCCTTTAACCGTCGTCCATACCAGTACTGACGTTACAACAACAACACCCCAACTTTTCGAGAACATCAAGATCAGCAGTAGCAACAACAACAACAACAACAACAACAAATCTAATTTCGTTTGCGAACACTCTTCGCACTCGCTCTCGCCGCTGCGTCATAATCTGCAATCGAACTGTTTGATCAGTAGTAATCGGGCCGCCTCGAACATCAGTGCCGAGAAACGTCCCAAATCGGTGACGGCTTCGGTATTTCGCGCTGCTCCCCTCGCCGGCGGTGCATCGGCCCCTTCGTTCTTACTGAATAATCTAAGCAACAGCGATTTGCCAAATACCACCGCAGCAGGCACAGCAGCGACTGCCGTCGGCGCTGCCACTGCAACTTCGTCGATTTTGTTGAATTCGCCGCAATTGCAACAACAATTGAATGCAGCGACACGCGCTCAATCAGTGACGGCGTCCGTTTTTACGCCCATCTCGCAATTGACTCTGAAACCACCGACATTGCAACAACAACCACAACAACAACCACAACAACAACACCAACAGACAATTAAGGCTACGTCTACTGCAACTGCGGCTATATTGGGCCAGCAGCAGCAACAACAAGATATGAATAAAGGATTTTTATCGTTTGCCGAGGATGACGCCGAATTGACAAGTAAGTACACAACCACATTTTTTTCCTTACCTTCCTCTCAATTATCAAATCCATTTAATTATGTTAAAAAAGGTGTTAAAATCCAGTTCAACTCTACAAGAATCCAAAATTTGCTTTATCTTAAAGTCGGAGAAAGACACATCCATCCCTTTAAAAACATTTTCAGGGAATCAACAGAACACTTTCAGGGAACCAATAGAAAAGTTTCAGAAGAATCAATAGAACACTTTCAGGGAATCAATAGAACACTTTCAGGGAATCAATAGAACACTTTTAGAGGAATCAATAGAGCACTGCCAGAGGAATCAACAGAACACTTTCAGGGAACTAATAGAAAACTTTCAGAAGAATCAATATAACACTTTCAGGGAATCAGTAGAACACTTTCAGGGAATCAATAGAACACTTTCAGGGAATCAACAGAACTCTTTCATTCAGAGAATTAACAGAACAGTTTCTGAAGTCGTTCCTCAAATTTCCTATGTTTGCTTTCACGGCTCTTATTACTGGAGTTGTTTTCCAGAACTCAACTCGGCAATGATCAACAATGGTTGTCCGGCAATGATGGTGATGATGATGATGAACTTTGTTGATATCGGTTCTGAGAATATGGTCTCACTTTTAAGCACCGAATGTTTATTTTTTTAATTGACAATTGTATTTTAAATTGAGTTAATTAGTTAATAGCGACTTCAGTAGGTTTTCTCGCTAGGAGCAACTCCCTCAACTTGAACATTATTATAATTTTATCATGATTATAATCTAGGGAATTGAGGCTGGCGTAGAGAACACGAGCCTATTGTGGCTATTAGCTAAAAACATTCAAAAACTTTCCACTGAACCAATGTTCCTGAATCTGTCTGAGGTACTAGTCTACTATACGGTGTTTCTAGCTGTATAGGTACAAACTCTCACTTTCATACTGGTATCTGCTTTGATTGTTGAGATTCTGTGAGAAGATTCTCTTTCCGACTCTGCATCTTCCCAATAAAAAAACTTTTACTTCAACCAATGTTCCTGAAGGTTATGTTAGTTTTTCGTGGGAGTCAGTCTACACACCACTATGGGTCCATTGCAATACCAACGCGTAACACTGCACCTACTTTTCCTCGTGAAACCATTTCGAAGCCCCAATAGAGAGCAGGATTTGTTTGACTTTCACGCCGGATACTTCCATCAGAGAGCTGAAAGCGTATTTACCTAAAGAGCCCGCTTTGCTTCTAACTATAGCCGCGCACCTACAGAAGAGATGTTCACAGTCCCCTCCTCCTTTTCAGCCTCACAGCTTCTACAGTATCCCTGAGAGAATACTCCCAGCCTGAGAGCATGCCTGTCGAATGACCAGTTATACAACCCACGACCTTAGAGATATCTTCACTCGACAGGCCCAGAGATTTTTTCCTATCAAGTCCCTACCACATTAGCCTAGTATTTAAGCCAGTGCCTTCGTCTGCCCAACAGCTCCTTCTGGCCTCACAGATAGCGTCGTGTATATTTCAACATTAGGTTGCAGGTGGCAATTGATATTCCAACCTCGCATCTGTCCGTACACAGAGGAAGATTGGTACCTCGTCTGGCTAGATCATCAACTACAGTACGGCCCGCTTTACACTCTTTGTACCACTCGTATGCTTGTGATTCCGCTTGGTCGAGTCCCCATATGCTATCGTTTGAAGGCTTTTATAGATGATATTTTGTTAGAACCCAAAATTTCCGACAGCCCAACTAAATGCGACGTAGCGATATTCGCAGAATACACCAAACAATGACTTGTTTACAAAGTTATTAAGGACACACTAAATTACAGATTGCCCTCAAAATTGACTTGTAAACAACTAAAGCGATACAGCAATGGGGCCAGATTCTAAATTGATTTTCTTTTAAATGTATTGAAATTGTCGTTAGATCAGAGTATTGAACAAGGTCGGGTTTTGACTCCTTTTTATCGCTTCATATCTTGGTTTCTCTTTCAAATCATCTTTAGGATTTCACTCTCGAAAGTAGTATGTGTATTCCAGTGACTGTGTCCAGGTCACTCCGCTTAGAACGGCAGTTATAGGAAGTGATTTGTGAACCCAATTACCTTTATTTTTTATATTAGATCGTATTATCGATCGGTCTATTTCCAGAACTATTTAAGAAATCAGCGAGCCGAACGATCATTATAATTATCATATGCCGTCAATCAAACGTTAACTGTGGAATAATGGTCTAATTCATACAAGCTTGATAATGCTTCCTTTTAATTTATACCAAATCGTGAAGTAATTCGTTTATTAGTGCATAATGCGATAACGCATTTCTCTTTTTTGTTGTTGTTTGTTTTTGTTTCTTTGAATATTCTGAATTTTATTGCTGATAACAAAATGTCCACTACAACCGTGCAAATTCTGCTGCAAGCCCGTAATTAGAAATTTGCATTGCTAATCGCAAAATTATCAAACAACAAAAAAAACATCATAAAGCAGCAAATTCCTCCATAAAAATTGCACTAAATCGCATAATTTGAAGTGAAGTGCTCGCCTTGGCGTCAATACGCCGGTCAATCAGTTCCGTCAGTCACTTAGACAGCTGGCGCGTCCAGTCAGTCAGTCACTCAGGCCCCGCCATACTCACTGTTAGTAGTGCAGTAGTCGCTAAGGGTGCAGGCCGATCAGGAGCCAAAGTGTCCAACTGTATAATCAAAAATATAAACAATTTTAATTGACGCGCGTTGAGATTCTTCATTTTCTTCATTGTTGTTGTTGTGGTTGTCAATGGTGTTCATTTGTTTGTTTATTTGTTTGTTCATTTGTTTGTTTGTATGTTTGTTTGTTTGTGCCATCCGTCTGTCTGTCTGTCTATCTATCTATCTATCTATCTGAGCATAAGAGCCTCCGATTTGTTTGTCTGAGTGTGTTTTGTTTTCTAGTTTGTTCCGTCAACTCGCCTTCGGCCTTTGCCCATCTCTCTTGTCTAAAGTTGGGGAATAATTGACTTGACTGGTGTTATCACCATTGGCCATGAGGAACCGGAGTCCGTTTGTCGGTGTCTGTGTCGTTGCCACAGCCTTGCAAGGTGAATTCGTAGCATTTCGCACATAGCGAACTTTTGAGTATTACTAAATGCATTCGCAAACAGCTCCGCCAACATTCTTGTCTAATGTACTCGTCTGAGCACACACACACACTCACACACATTTACTACTTATCTTCTATTTCTGTATTATTGAATATTTTTGCTCACCGCGTTGTTTTCTTTAATATCAACCGCAGTTAGAGTCGCCCAATGGGCGTGTGCAATTCGACACCCATTTAACGTGATTGCTTACTTTCCTGTCACGGCGGCATTCGAGCAATTTATTGACAACTCAAATTCATGTGACGGACGGCTTTTCTCAGACAGCCGTCAGATCATCATCATCATCATCATCATCATCATCATCATAGAGAGCTGAGGTGCAGTAGTTGACTTGCTTCATAATTTGCTTTAATAATAAGTTTATTCAAATTTGCCTCATTTCCATATTAATTTCTTGCCGTATAGAAAGTTCTTCGGAACTTAGTTTACAAGCTTACAACAAACACTAGATTCCTCCTTCGTTTGTGTACCTGTTTGTGAGGTGCCGAATTGCTTATTGCGTTAATACACGCACTCTACTAAGATTATTGCGTTAATACACGGACTAGACTATGTTTCTTGCGTTACCTTCATCTAAAAATAGAGACAATCCGACACTATGCTATCTGACTTAGATATCCTAATGACTTTGTACATCTAGTACATCTATGAAGTTGAGAGGTTCCAATTTGTTGCTGGGAATACTCTTTTTGTGCTTATCAAACGACCATCATCAAAGCAACTACAGATGACTAACAGAGAAGTATTAAGTCTCACTTACATGAGAGACTCTTTTTGTGTTCGGGAAACTATTCTCGTCAAAGCAAAAACTGGTAGCATTCTGCAAAGCCCCACTTACAAGAGAGATTCTGTTGGTGATCATCAAATGACCTTCCTCAAACCAAAAAATAGGTGCAGAAAAGTTCCAAATCTTACTGACAAGAGAGACTCTTTTTGTGTTCGGGAAGCTGCCATCGTCAAAGCAAAAACTAGTAGCAGGTTGAAAAGTCACAAATCCTACTTACAGGAGAGATTCTGGATTTTCACACGACCATCGTCAAGGCAAATACAGGTAGCTAACAGAGAAGTATTAAGTCTCACTTTCATGAGAGACTCTTTTTGTGTTCGGGAAGCTGCCATCGTCAAAGCAAAAACTGGTAGCAGGCTGGAAATCCTACTTACAGAAGAGACTCTTCACACAACCCTCGTCAAAGGTACCATGCAGAAAGTTCAAAATCTCACTTACATGACAGACTCTTTTTTTTGTTCGGGAAACTGTCATCGTCAAAGCAAAAACAGGTAGCATCCTGAAAGGCCACAAATCCTACTTACAGGAGAGACTCTGGTTCTTCAAACGACCCTCGTCAAAGCAAAAAGTGGTAGCATAGAGTGAAGTAGTATGTGCTCAAGCAGTGATTTTACACTTTCGCACACGACCCAGACAATTTTCCTTATGTTTCCCTGATCCCTGATTTACATTAGTCTATTCAACATTTTTTCGACTAGATAAATTGCCTTCGCTATTTTCACGTCTCTGAGCATCTACAAAGATGAGAGGTTCCTGTTTTCCACCAATTCAAGTAAGCACTCCTTTTTGATAGAATTCTTGCATTGATGAGATGGCTCTCTTGTTGGCGGTAAGTTCTGGAAACGACTTTTAATTGAATAATTTACATCACCATTGCGTAGTTCACGTCTTCCAAAACAGAAAAATTATCTCAGCTTCTGATGTGAATACGTTTTTTAAGTAAGAGTAGTTCACGAGATCTACTAACAATATAAACCATTTCAAGCCACAAAACCCAATTATAGGAGATACTCATTTTGTGATCAGGAAACTCTCACAAGTCTCACTTATAAAAGGGACTCTTTTTGTGATCAGTAACCTGCCATTCGTCAAAGCAAACACAGGTAGCATGCTAGTTCAAAATCTCACTTACAAGAGAGACTCTTTTTGTGTTCGGGAAACTGCCATCGTCAAAGCAAACACAGGTAGCAAAATTTGGTAGCATAGAGAAGAGTCAAAAATCTCGCTTACAGGAGAGTCTCTTTTTGTGTTCGGGATCTCATTCATTCGTTCATTGTCTGATGCGGTTTTCTGTGGAGTCTGTCATGCATGGCGGCTTGTTCACTGGTCCACAGTGGTGCCTGATATTGCGTGTGCTCTTTTTATCGCCCCCAGTCTATTAATTTTCCTACCTCTGAGTTATTCGCTTTTGTTCATAAATAATTTATTTCTAATCATTTTATTGCATTTTATTGCTGGCAATTTTCAGCAATTATCCAATTACATTTAAACGCAGTTGAACATGAAGTTTATCTTTATTGCCATTATTTTTTTATCATTGTTATTTTGATCGATTATTATTAGCCATATTGTTTTTTTTCAATATTTTCATCATTGCTATTTCGATAGATTATTATTAGGAATAGTTTTATCATTGCTATTTTTTTCGATTATTGTTGGGAATATGTTCATCATTGCTATTTTTTTCGATTATTGTTGGGAATATGTTCATCATTGCTATTTTTTTTCGATTATTGTTGGGAATATGTTCATCATTGCTATTTTGTTCGATTATGGTACCAGCTTTATTTTTATTTACAACTCCCTGCCTTACAATTACAAGCAGTGATGTAGCGGTGTCTCAGTGTTCGCATTTCGCTTGTGGTGCTCTTGAGAATAAATCACTTTTTACAGCTCTTCCACTAATTCGACCTAATTAAAGTGCAATTTTCAGACTCCGTCTGCTCCGATTACTGCTGCAGGTGCTGATAAGTTATCGTTTGTTTACCTGATTCCATTTATTTGCCCCGGCCACATTTGGAATCATAAATTATCTCTCTCTTTCTCTGTCTATATCTTTCCTCCTTTATCTATCTCTGTCTGTGTGTATCACCTTTTATCTATATTTCTCGTTTCTACCAGACTGACAATAATTTTGTAATAAACTTGTTTTATTTTTCACTCTTTTTTAATATAACTTTTGCACTGCTCTTTTGTTTATATTTATGTTTTTGTTGTTGTTTTTTGTTGTTGTTGTTGTTATTGTTTTTGTTGTTATTGTTTTTGTTGTTGTTTTTTGTTGTTGTTATTGTTTTTGTTCCTCTTATTGTTTGTTTTATGATTATTTTCCTTGTGTTTTATAGTTTTGTGTTCATTACATTATCAGCACAATTTGCTTTAAATCATTTCATACTTGATTAGCCCAAGGGTCCCCATAATAAATTTCCTGCTGTGCATAAATGTGTGTGGGTATGGGTGTATAGGTGCGTGTGTATAGGTGTGCGTATGATGTGTGTATGGTATGTATTTAGGTGTATGAGTGAGTTTGTACTTTTCCTTATTTGATTGTACAAATCGGGGACGTGGAAGAATTTCTTAATTGGTGAACTGAACTCGAAGTATGTTTATCGGTTATTCTTCCTTATCGTCTCGAATACTCGATTCGATAACTGACCCCACTCTTTGAGGTGTATTTTTATGGGTTCTTATCATCATTTACGAGTACACCGATATTTTCCGGCTGCGTCAACATTTGCTAAGCATGCAGAAAAAGAAACAGATCACGAAGAGTCTTGAAGCTCATGATTTTTTTCCTTTTTAGTGGTTTATTATTTAAAAATACTCTTAATCAGAAGTAATGTTATTTGAGATTAGTTGTGTTCACCGGTCGCTTGATTACTATTATCATTTCAGTTTCAGTCTAATGTGGTGCTTAGCTTTCGTAACAATATATAAATATATATATTTTATATATTGCTTGATCTTTGAGCTCACCTCCTTTGAACCGGTTATTGGAAGAACACATGTTTTTATACAATTTTTGTTTTCATTTCTTTTTTGAAGTTGTTTCGACTATTTTTATATAATGTTGTCTTTTCCTTATCTTAATTGTATGTTACAAACATAATGGATTTGTCAGATATCTTCATTTATCTTATGGAACATCATTTATGTTCTAAACCCTCATATTTTCCTATCATAGACCATAACCATTCGACCATTCTATCAAAAACCATATCAAAATCTGCTGAACTTGATTTCGGGGTTCAATTTTGAGACCTTTTTCAGTAAGCAGAATATATCTTAGCAACTGTATGGGAAGTGTGTAATTTACCCTCTCTAAAACCACCTCTTTATAAGCCCCTTTCCCTTAGAAGGGTGAAATTTACCCTCTCTAAAACCAACTCTTTATAAGCCGCTCTCCCCCAAAAGTGTGAAATTGTTCCTCTATAAAATCACCTTCTTAACCTGTCACACACACACACGCCAAGCAACTATGTCTTGACTGACAGTGATTTAAGAAGAGTATAGAAAGGCTGTTCGTATAAGGACTATTTGCAGTTTACAGTTCATATAAGGACAGTTACAGACTATTATAGAAGAACAAAAAGATGCTTTTTAATTGGAACCCACGTTTGACACCACCTCTAATATAACAATCAACATGCTTTGAGAATAGTATAGAAAGGATATTCATATAAGGACTATTTACAAATTACCGACCTACCTAGATCAATTCTTTATAGCCAACATGATTGGAGAAGAGTATAGAGAGGATATTCTCTTAAACGAATCAGAGAAAACGGAGAAAAGAAAGTCTTTTTCGCTGTCAGCGTCAGTAACGGACACACCACGCTTTCGAGTGGATACACCAGGATTTGTAATGGATTTACCACGATTTTAAGTAGATTCACCATGATTTTTAATGGATTCACCACGATTTTGAGTGGATTCACCACGATTTTGAGTGGATTCACCACGATTTTTAGTGGATTCACCATAATTTTTAATGGATTCACCACGATTTTGAGTGGATTCACCACGATTTCGAGTGGATTCACCACGATTTTAAGTAGATTCACCATGATTTTTAATGGATTCACCACGATTTCGAGTGTATTCACCACGATTTTTAATGGATTCACCATGATTTTAAGTGGGTTCACCACAATTTTTAATGGACTCTTCACCACTCTTTTCGAGTGGATTCACCACGATTTTAAGTGGATTCATGTACAACGTCCGTCTGCTTTATTTCGCTGCTTTGCCGTTTGACGTTTAAGTTTCTTTTCTCTATATTCTCTGATGCGAATATCCTCTCTAGACTATATACTCTCCATACAGTATTTGGGGTGGTGAAGAAAAAATGCGTTTGAGTGCCTTAGTTTGGCGACCCCTTCCCTCAGCGACAAAGCAATGCATCCAATAAGGATTTGGTTACAGTAAAGCTAAGGTAACAGATATTCAGTTTATCATTCGTATAAGTGTATATATACAAAATCCAATAGAGATGTAAGTGAGCATCTTCACCTTGAAAATGGTTCCAGGGTGGAGAGATGTTCTCAGTGAAGGATGAGGATGTTTAAGTGAGTGTGGGGAAGTTTTAGTGAGTGCCATCCTCACATACCAAATCTGTGAATACAGTTCTGATGATGCAATAGGCATTTTTACCCTCTCAATTCAGATTTTAGAATGATAATGAAGGAATATTCAGCATTGTTCCTTCATTCCGTTGACATTATTAGTATAAAGGAACAATCTGGTGATAATGAAGGAACTATTAACTCATATTTATCATTGTTCCTTCATTTCGTTGACATTTATTTTATATAAAGTTGATCTGATGATAATGAAGGAACTATTGTTTCATTCCTTCCTCCATTGTTCCTTCACTCCTTCACTTCACTTTCGCCGACTACCACACGTCCGCCTCTATCACTAATTGTGTTTTCTCTCAGTGTACCCATATCATAACGCACCGAAGCCGTAAAGTAATCAAGTTACGTTTGCTATTTGCCTTGGATATTAATACTTCAAATATTTACCTGTCATCAAATGCGTCTTTGTTAATTGAAGACCGTGTCTGCGCAAATGTTCATTCGAGTTCTGTTAGTTTTGTAATTAAGGCGCTCCTCTACGCACACGTGTTTGCTTTACTTACTCGTGGCAACTCGGGGAACCTTAAATCTATTGCCAGCACACGAGATTGTTTAAGGAAATCGTGTAGAATGATTATTTTTAGCTTGCTTGGTCCAACCCCCAACATCATTATTTGTACGAATGTAGTTTGTTTTCGAGTTTCATAGCTCAGAGATTAAATATCAATGGCAAAGTGTTCGAGTAGACAATTGTAGATTATTTGTGTTTCCAACTGAGATCACGTGACGGTATTCACAGTTGTTTCCACAGAACGTGGTCTTATATTTGGGTTAGCAAAGCTTTAAATTATAATTTAAATAAGTATAAATATAGTTGAATAATCCAATTTATAATATAACAAATTCACTATCATTAGCGACGGTCCATTCCCCCGCAACAAAGATTTCTTCTGATAACATTTGAAACACGTTGGCGCCATGTGAACCTGAATATCGTGGCCGAATTAATTAATTATTTTATTAAACCTCCGCTGAACTTGTTTATAGATTTTTGGCAGAAATGCCGCTTGGTTTGGCCATAAAATTACCCTACTCTTTTGTAGACTGTTTCGAGCACGTCTCATTCGTTCGTGGTTATTCATTTCTGGATTAGCACAATTGGTCTAATTCTATGTCTTCAGATTACCTCCACTTCGAAATTTTGTTTCTAGTTCAATTTCACAATTGAGTTATACTGGGTGTGCAAATTCCCCTCCAAATATCGGAAGTACTCGTATGACTTACAACCTTTTCATTACCGGAAACATGCCGTAGAGATCTCCAATTTTCCACGTACTAATAGCAGATAAATCTTAGAAAGAATTGTTCTTCTCTTCTTGGATTGCTTTCTTTGGTTTAAAGGGATTTTCAGAGGCTTTTTACAGGGTATTTTTTATATTTTCTCTGTTCCAAATGGGTTTTTTATTCCAGTAGTTAGGTAGATTGATTGATAGATATATAGTTAGGTACATAGTTAGATAGTTAGATAGATAGATATTCGACAGATAATGCATAATGGGACAGCATGCAGAAAGACTGGGCCTACCCTCAAACGATTTTTGCCGAAGCTGTGGCTCCGAGGAGGAGGACGAGACGGTTTTCCACCCCTTACGCCACTGCCCATCCTTGAGCAGAAGAAGAATTCGCACCTTTGTTGGCCCATTTCTTACATGCCTGACAGAGCTGTCATCCAGTAATATTAGGGATATAGCAAGTTTCATGAAAGTATCAGGATAGTTTCTTGTAACATGATGGGGGAGTCGTGTCTTTCCTGGCGCTGTCCTTGAGCTGACTATCACCATCGCAAGAAAGGGAACTTTTTAGTCAGTGCTTGAACGGCGCCACACCGTGGTATCACAATGGGCCATTATGTGCGCTCAAGTGTGCTTTTGGCAAACTAGGCCGCCACTCCTACCTACCTACCTACCTAGATATATAGATACATAGATATTCGATAGATCTAGTTCGATATTTAGATAGATAGTTTAGAAAGATATTCGATAGATAGTTAGATAGATATATAGATATATAGATAGATAAATATTCGATAGATAGATAGAAGTCGAGTAGGCCGGAGAAACTCCGCAGAAAGGACTCTCCAAACACTCAGGCATTGATGTCCTTTGTACTCTAAGCCTGGAAATATCAGTTATTAGGTGCTGAATTTAAAATATCCCCGGCATATTATTACCGATATCTCACTCACAGTCTATAAAATATGTTTGTTACCGGGAATATAGCGTTATAACACTTACACTACGTTATACCACTTACATTACTTATCTTTGAAAGAGTTTTATTGCTGGGAATAGGGGGGTTATATCGCCTCACACAACTTGACTTTTTCTATAACACAACACTTGACTACAATTACAACACCGAAATGGCAAAGGAAACCTACTCTCGTAACACTGACATATTTTTCTTGACATTAACTGGTTTCCCTGATTCCCTATTTCCCGGTTGCCATTTCCGGGTTCCCATATTCGAGTTCCCATATTCGGGTTCCCATATTCGAGTTCCCATATCCGGGTTCTCATATCTGGGTTTTATCGCTGATTTCTGTTAGTTTGGGTTTCAAAATTCTCTCAGGTTTCCATATCCGGGTTTTATCGCAGGTTTCTGTTAGGTTGGGTTTCAAAATTCTCTGACCCCATAATTCACTACGAGTCTATAAATGTTTTTTATCTATTCTATATCATCGGTAAAAGTCTGATTTTTTTCTCCTATATGAGCTTCCTCATAGCAATATTTGCTTCCATCATCTACGCTTCGGAAAGACCCCATTTGGCTGTGCCGTGTCTCATTTTGAAAGAGCAGCAGCACGGAACGCTAATTAAAATGCCATAAATTCATATTGGAGAATTAAGTCATTTCCATTCGATCTGCTCGAAACCGGTGTAAGGCAGCTTCCAACGTAGGCTAGAACAAAAAACTACAACAACAATGGATTTGCATGCTTTTGACCTGATTTACATACTTTTATTGGTTAGTGAAACATCAAAGAAGTGGCCTCAAATGTGCTCGTAAAAGACTAACAACAAATTTCTTATTTTATTCTGTTAATTTTTTTCTTTGCATTTTTTCTTTGAATTTTTTTCTTTGCATTTTTTCTTTGTCTTTTCTCGTTGCTTTTACTTTTCTTTCCCCCCTTTTTCTGGTCCCTTTTTCTTTCATATTCCGCAGGGGCTCGTTTCAATCATAATTCAGTTTCTTAAATTAGAATTGCATTTGGAATAACCGGTTTTATATCATGGAAACCGGTTCTCGGTGATTCTTTTATTCTCGTTTCTGTGCACTTTTCAATTAAAATGCAAATTCCAGCGCAGAGCAATAATGACGCCGTAGAATTGTGAACGAAATACGAGCAATGAATAAGAAAACAAGCACGTGTTTCAATAAAAAATTTCCAGTTATTTACTTTTAAACTGAAATTTAATTTTTTAACATTAAAAATGTAAGTGCAGAGTTTTAATGTTATGGGAAGTTATTTCAGTATAATATTGACAATATTTTAACTTTGTATTTCCTCCCGGATTTACTTCGATTTGCATTCACATTTCTCGCTGGAGATCTGCTTTACTCTCAACGGTCACGGGTCTTCTAACAAGAAAGCTTAGTGGTACCATGTTGGCAATTCCTGGTACCACCACTAAGCGAAGCTCGGTTGTAGATATCATTTCGTGGTACTAGGAAAACCAAGCTCGGTTGTAGATATCATTTCGTGGTACCACTAAGCGAAGCACTGTTGTCATGTTGATTACACCGTTACATTTCTTATTGATATTTTCACTTGATTACATAGAAAAGTTCGTTACCCCCATGAGGAGTTGACTGATAGGCAACAAAATAATGAGTTGAAGAAATGATTCAAACAGTAATATCGTTTTTTCCGATAATCGATAGAGCCCATGTACATAAAAACAAATAACACTCTTAGATTTCACTGGTTACGTTTCATTCAGTATTCTTCATGTTTTATGTACTCTGTATGCCCACAATAATTTCTCTTCGTTTCAGCATCATAGTTCAAATCCTCATTTGTATCTCTCTATCTCCAAAATCTTCTTTGAGGGTTCCCCTCCTTTATCATCAAGAAAATCTGGCTTACTATAATGTACTCGGCGTACCCAGAAAAATTTATCTTAGCTGGAACCCTTGTTTAGCTAGGTGCTTCCATGGTGCTCTACTTTAATCTCTATTTCTCCAATCTCTTCCTTAGCGACCCTCTTTTTTCATCTCTGCATTTTCGCAGGAACCCGTGCTTCTTTAGATATGTGCTTCCATAGGGCTGTAATTAATCTCTCTATCTCCAGAATCTTCTTTGAGATTTCTCTTCTTTTATCGTCAATAAAATCTTGCTTATTATAATGCACTCAGCGTACCCAGAACAAATTACCTTAATCTTAGCCCTTGCTTCTTTAGCTAGAAGCTTCCATGGTGTTCTATTTTAATCTCTTTTTCTCCAGTCTTTTACATAACGAGCCCTCTTTTTTCATCATCCAAATATTCTGACTTGTTACAATGTACTCAGCATACCCACACTAATTTGTATTCGTTTGAGCATTGTAGCTCGAACCCTCTTTTTTTAGCTAGGTCTTTGGCTATGATTCATATTCTAAGCTCTATTATTCCAATCCCTTCCTTAGTGAACCATTTTATTTTTTAGCCAAATGTTCTGACTTATGACTTTAAATATTCTGTTCATATCCCGCCTGTTGATCATCCTTCGTAACAATGAGATTTTTGCAACTTTCATGAATCTTCTACAACTATATTACTCTGGAACTTTCTTTGAGAGTCCTCTCATTTTATCATCTGGCTTATTATAATGTTCTCAGCATACCCAAACTTCTTTCTCTTCATCTCCGCTTTTTAGCAGGAACCCTTGCTTCTTTAGATAGGTGCTCCCATAGGGCTCTATTTATCCTCTTCTTTTATCATCCAAATATTCTGGCTTATTATAAAACACTCAGTAGACCGCCAACAGGTGCTTCCATAAGGCTCTATTTTAATCTCTCTTTCTACAAAATCTTCTTTGAGAGTCCTCTTTCTGGCTTATTATAATGCATCCAAATATTCTGGCTTATTATAATGCACTCAGCATACCGCCAACTATGTATCTTCTGTGCTTCCTTAACGAGGTGCTTCCATAGTGCTTTATTTTAATTTATATTTCTCCAGAATCTACTTTCAATGTCCTCCTCTTTTATCATCAATATATTTTGGCTTATTACAATGTACTCAGTATACTACAACAATTTCTCTTCATCCCAACATAGTAGCTCGAATCGTTGCTTCCTTAACGAGGTGCTTCCATAGTAATCTATTTTAATCCCTCTCCCTCCAGTTTCTTCCTTAGCGAACCATCTTCTTTACATCGTCCAAATATTCTGGCTTATGGCTTCAAATATTTTATTCGTATCCCTCTTCTTGTTTATCCTTAGTATACTCCTGGTACCAGTATACTATTTAGAACTTTGATGAATCGTTTACAATTATATTCAGTTCGTATCCTTCTGTTGAGATCATCCTTAGTCCGCCTTATTACCAGTGTAATTTTTGGAACTGTCATGAATTTTTTAAAATTCTATTTTGTTCTTATCTCTGTTAATGATCATTCTCAGTACGCCTCCGTAGCAGTCCAGTTTTTGGAACGCAGTGTAATGATTGAAACTTAAATGAATTTTTTTTCAATTCTATTTTGTTCGTATCTCTCTTATTGTTCATCTTCAGTACTCCTCCGTAGCAGTCCAGTTTTTGGAACTTTAATGAATCTTTTACAATTAAAACAAACAAACTTGCAACGAGAGTGCGCTGATGACAAATTTATCGTGACTTCAGCTCTAGAATATCACTGTTAACTTGTCGTCGGTGTTGTAACCCAGGTCTAGAATGACTACAAAGCGTCTCAAGTGAAACAGTGTCTTCCGTCTCGCGGTGTTTGGTCTGAAACACGTCAGCGCATTCGCAAGTCGTGTTCTTAATGAACGGAATTTCCATAAACAAAGCTTACATTTATTTTGTTTTAATTTTTTTGTATCCCAATTAAAGATAATTAAATCAAACGATACTTTGTAAACTTACTTCCCAAGCTTGTTTTCAACACTTCGTTTTAGACATTGTTTTTGTTTCTATATTTTATTTTGTCTTTCCAAATTGTTTTCTTTATCTTTTGGTTTTTGTTTTTATTTTTTGTTGTTGTTGTTGTTGTTGTTGTTTTTCAAATGTTTCTTTTCTTTACTTTTTTCTTTTTTTATTTGTTTTTTTAATATTATTATTTTTTTGTAATTTTTTCCTTACTTTTTGGTTTTTGTTTCCATGTTTTTTTGTTGTTGTTTTTCAAATGTTTCTTTTCTTTACTTTTTTCTTTTTTTATTATATTTTTATTATTATTATTTTTTTGTAATTTTTTCCTTACTTTTTGGTGTTTGTTTCCATTTTTTGTTGTTGTTGTTTTTCAAATGGTTACTTTACTTTACTTGTTGGTTTTTGTTTTATTCTTATTATTATTATTTTTTTTTTTCATATTTTTCCTTTACTTTTTGATTTTTGTTTCCATATTTCTTTTGCGTGTTTATAATTAACTAAAATTTTTTTTCTTTTTTTTTGCTTTTCTTCCTGTTTTTATTCTTTTTTGTGTTTTTCTTTTTTTATGTTGTTTCATTTGATTTTTTGTATTGTTTGATTTTGTGTTTTTGTGGGTTTTTTTTAATAGTTTTCGATTTTCGCACATTATTTTTGGCGTTGGCTTTCCTCGTATTGAACATTATTTAGCTTCATACATCACAACGTTTGTACTCCATCAACGTCATCTCTCATTTCCTCCCACCTAATTCGGCGCAATTTCTCATGTTTTATATTGCTTATTCTTGGATCTGCTTTTAATGCGTATTTTCTTTAGAAATAATTTTTTTTTTGTCATAAATTCATGTTTTTTGTACTTTTTCTCGATTTTTTTATGTCAAATTTTTTTGTGTGATTTTTTTAAATTTTATTTTCATATATTTAATAAAAATTCTTTTATGATACATTTTTTTAAAATTTTTTTTTATATGTATTTATTTTTTAAATATTTAAGTTATTTTTTTTTATTTGAAACAATTTTTGTTAGCAAGAAATTACTACATTTTATCTTTTAAATAAAATTTTTTTTTATATATATTTATTTTTTAAAGAATTTTAGTTTTATTATTTAAATTTAAATCTTTTTAAATAATTCTTTTTGGTGATAATTTTTAAATAATTTTAGTGTTTTTATGTAAACTTTAATCTTTTTGAATAATTTTTTTGTGATACTTTTTAAAGAATTTTAGTTTTTTATTTAAATTTTAAATTTTTCAATTAAATTTAAATCTTTTTAAATAATTCTTTTTGGTGATAATTTTTAAATAGTTTTAGTTTTTTTGTTTAAACATTAATTTTTTTGAATAATTTTTTTTTGTGATAATCTTTAAAGAATTTTAGTTTTTTATTTAAATTTTAATTTTTTTATTTAAATTTAAAGTTTTTTAAATAATTTTTTTTGTGATAATTTTTTTACACATTTCTTTCTTTCTATTAAATTATATTGTTTTATATTTATTTATTTTGTAATTTAATATTTTTTAATAATTTTATTATAAATTCATTTGTTCATACTTTCTCTTTATTTTTTTTAATTTTATTTTTTATATGTATTATTTTTTAAAGAATCTTTTTTTATATAAATTTTAAATATTTTAAATAATTTTTTTATATACATTAATTTGTTTATTAACTTTTCTTGATTTTTTTCAATTTAATTTTTTATATGTCTCTTTTATAAGTACTTTAATTTTTATTAATTCAATTTATTTGTTTTCTTGTCTTCTTATTTATTTATTTTTTTTTCTTTTTTATATTAATAGATTTTTTGTGATCTATTTATTATTTTTAGTGTATTTATTTTTATGATTTTTTATTTATTTATTTTTTTTAGTGTATTTATTTTTAAAATGTTTTATTTATTTATTTAATTATTGTTATAAACTTTTGTATATTTATTTATTTATTGATATTAATTTTTGTGTTTATTGTTAATTGTTATAATGTTTTGGTGTATTTGTTTTAGAATTTTTTAATTTTTTTTATTATTATTTTTATTTTGTTCCTTTTTAATTTTTTAAATTTATTTATTTAATTAATTTCTTCGTAGTTTTTATATTTTATATTTTTTCTTGCCTTTTTATATTAAGTAATTTTTTTTTTGCTTTTTTGTACTCTGTTTATATCTTATTTAATTTATTTTATATAGTTTTATTTTTCTTTTATTATAATTTTTTCATTTATTTATTTTTCTTTTATTATAATTATTTATTTTCTTATTTATATATATCCATATTTTTTGTTTGAAATATTTTTTTTTTAATTATTATTTTTTCATATTATTTTTTACATTTTATGTAGTTTTTAAATTGTTATTGAATATGGTTTACATTTTTTTTTACTTTTTATTAAGAAACATTTATTTTATTTTATCTATTTATTTTCTTATTTTAGGTTTAGGATATTAGCTTTAATTTTAAATATAAGCTAATATATATTAATAATAATATTTTTTTTGTATTTTTATTTCTCTCTATTTCTTTATATTTTTATTTCTTATTTAATTGTTATTTACTTTTTGTAATATTTAAAAAAATACTTTATTATTCTTATTTATCTTGTTTTAATTTTTATTTATACATTTTCTTTTATTTTTATATTTTTTTCTTTAACAATTATTTTTATTATTTTAAATTAATTTTTTTTAGTTTTCTTTAATTTTTATTTATACATTTTCTTTTATTTTTATATTTTTTTTCTTTAATAATTATTTTTATTATTTTAAATAAATTTTTTTTAGATTTCTTTATTAGTGTTATTATTTTTGATTTCTTTTATTTTAGTTTATTTCCAAATGTTTTTTCTTTAATTGTTATTTAATTTTTTCATAATATAAAAATATATTTACTATTAATTTTATTTATTTAAGATTTGTTTTGCATGTTTATTTATATTGTTGTCCTTTTTAATTGCTTATTTACTTTTTAATTTTTATATTTATGGTTTTTTTCCTATTTTTGATTTGTTCGATTTTAGTTTCTCTCAATAAGTGTTTATTTTTTCCCTTCCTTAATTGTTAATTAATTTTTTTCTATACGCTATTTATATTTTATTGGCATGAAAGTGTTTCAGCATTCCACGCGCGGCAATTGCTCATAATTCGTTTCTGCTCACGGAATGAAGAATTGACTGAATATTCTTTTCTGACACCATTCAACAGATTAATTGGTTTCAATTTCGGTCTCATAATTCCTTTTTCTCGGCGCGGTTTTGTTTGTTAACTTTTGAACATTGCGGAGTCTCCGAAACCAAATCGAGAAACGCACAAAATTTTAAATGGATTTACTTTTGATTTTATTTTCCTTTTTTGTTGTTGTTGATTTATGAAAATATCAACGCGAGGGTACGCCAGGGGTGATTTATGTACACTTTTATTTATCATACGCAGGCGTTTTCTGTGGTATTCAATTTCTTTGTTGTTTTTTGTTTGCTAAATATTTGCGTTAACATTTTTATTGCAGGTAAATTCTTTTCTCAATGCGGTAGGATATTTTTTTATCTAATTTTTGCTAAATTTGTTGCTTTTTAATAGATTTTTAAGATTAATTTTTTTGCAATTTGGAAGCTATTTTCGCCATTTCTCATGGGAGCGGACTCGAAAACAAAAACATAAAACTTTGATTTTTCTCTTATATTTTTTAGTGGCAATCAAATGTTTACTTTCTGGATTGGATATTAATTTCTCAAATCCGCGGTTGGCCTGAATCACTTGAATCACTTCATCTGAATCAGCTCACTGGAATCAGGTCTCCTGAATCAGGTCTCCTGAATCAGGTCTCCTGAATCAGCTCTCCTGAATCAGCTCATCTGAACCAGGTCTCCTGAATCAGTTCATCTGAACCAGGTCTCCTGAATCAGCTCATCTGAATCAGCTCACTGGAATCAGCTCTCCTGAATCAGCTCATCTGAACCAGCTCTCCTGAATCAGCTCATCTGAACCAGGTCTCCTGAATCAGCTCACCTGAATCATCTCACCTGAACCAGCTCTCCTGAATCACCTTATACGACTTATCCTGTTGTTTGCCTAATTTTTTTAAGTGTACTTCTGTTGGAGTGTGAGTTTTTATAAAATTTTTTACGTATGCAGTTTCAATGTCAAGGGCAGAATAATGCTTTCAGACTATAATTCTGTGTCGATTTCATCCCTAAAACTGATGTTTCCACAGCAGAGCTTCATTTATTTTACTGCTTAGGGGTTGTTTTTTGAGCTTCGTTTCACATTTTCCATTTTATTGCTTTGGATTTGGAATACACTTTTTATCGGATTTTGAATACACAATTTATCAGGCTTCGAATCCGCATCGTCATTAATTTCCTTTACAAGTTCTCTTCCCTGCAGACTATGGTCATGTTCAGGGATTCTATCTTTGTATGATTTCTTGTCTCTATTGTCTCCTTCTCCACTGGCAAGTTCTCTTCACTACAGACTATGATCGTGTTCAGGGTGCTTCCTTCTGTATAAGATTTCTTCTCCGTGTTCTCTCCTTTTCCACTGGCAAGTTCTCTTCACTGCAGACTATGATCCTATTCAGGGTTTCCATCTGTGTATGATTTCTTGTCTCTATTGTCTCCTTTTCCACTGGCAATTTCTCTTCACTCCGGACTATGATCGTGTTCAGGGTTTCAATCTGTGTATGATTTCTTGTCTTTGTTGTCTCTTGCCACTTTCTTTGCACGGTTTTATCTTTGACTGCCAAACAGATCCTAGTCTAGATTAGTTTCACATATTTCAACATAATCTTTCTTCTGCCTTCATGAGTATGCCAAAAATATGTTTATTTTTTTGAGAAAAGAGCACAATTTTTTAATATATTCTCACCTCAGCCACAAAATAAAAATAAAAAAGAGCCCATCACTTTGGGTCTGAGGACAGGAATTTTTTTGAATTACTCTAAAATTTCATTTATTTGGTGTGCATTGTCTTCCTCACAATTGGGAGGTAGCTACCTACCTGCCTTCCTCTTAACCACCCCATAAGCGTTAATGTAGCGTAATGCCTTTCTGAAACGATGCTATTTTATCACAACTACTCATCGCCTCAGAGCAATGCTCTAAATCAGCGGCATCAAGTGATCATGTCCGGCAATGAAAATAATTTTTATTGCCGCTACTGCTGCCACCGCCCCCCTGCTGTCGCCTGCCCTGCCCCTGCTTCTTAGTTATTTATTCAGTTTTTTGTCTTTTTGTGTTCTTTAAATTTATCTTTTATTTAAAGCGATTTTACGTCACAATTTGTTATAATACACGAATGTGTGTGCCCCAAGAAGCACTTCGCATATGCAAAACTACAAATTATGTGCTCTTAAGCGAGCCTGTTCATTCGTTCGTTCGTGTGTCTTCTCATTGTGTGCCTGTCAGATACGCTTCGCAATTGTTGCACGTAGGCATGAAAAGTTGCACTTACCAGTAAGAGAGTGCGATGTGCGATGTGCGCATTTCAAGTGGTTATTCCAATTTGCTTTATGAATGACACCCTGGCCTGGCCTACCCTTTTCAATTAAAGTAAGGAACCTAAAGCGAAATTTCAGTTACAAATTACTATAAATGGTACAGTGGTTTTCTGTGGAAGTGTGTGTGCCATATATGTGCCCATATATGTGGCTATGTATGTGCCGCTATAAGTGCCTATATACGTGCCTCTGTATGTGCCTATGTGTGTGCCGATATATGTGGCTATGTATGTGCCTGTGTATCTGCCTATAGATGTGCCTATATATGTGCCTATGGATGTACCTATTTATGTACCTATTTACGTACCTATGTAAGCGCCTGTTTGTGCCTTTGCTCGTTTATATACTCGTATAAGGCTGTTCACATGAGTGCGAGTAATTGTCTACTTTAGTAATTGAAGAAGCTGAACACTGCCCTGTGCAGCATTTCCTCAATAATTTTCCCTCACGCCTCAGAATTATTCCAACTCACTCCTCAGAAATACTTCCCTTCACTGCTCAGAATTACTACTCCTCACTGCTCAGAAATATCTCCCCTCACTCCTCAGAATTATTTCCCCTCACTCCTCAAAATTATTCCCACTCAGCCACAGAGTTATTTCCCCTCACTCCTCAGAATTACTACTCCTCACTGCTCAGAATTATTCCCACTCAGCCACAGAGTTATTTCCCCTCACTCCTCAGAATTACTTCTCCTCACTCGCCAGAATTACTTCCCCTCACTCCTTGGAATTATTCATCACATCTGTGGCGCTGGTGCTCTTAGCCAAATTGTGCCTAATCCTCAGCTCACTGGCGTTATTGGCGATTTTTTTACCCACTCCACGTAGTGATATTTTTAGGCGGCTGGTGATTAGATAGGCGGGATATCTTATCAGTACAACTCCAGCACCAGGCCACTAAAAGCATTTCTAGTTTGCTGCATTTAGCGTTATAATGACGCATAAGGAATTCCTCCGGGTTGTTATCTCTGCCCTGCCAGACTTAAAATAATCGGCCAACGGGGCCTTACACTCAATCAACCCACCAAAATGTATGGCGAATTTGAAGAACTAACGATATGACGTCACTAAATAGGCAACTAATAAGAATCTTGATTGGAGTTTTCATCGAGTATAGACTGATAGGATAGACAGATAGAAGAAAGAAGATAGATAGAAGTGGGGTAGGCCGGGAAACCTCAGAGAAAAAAGCTCTACAAACACTCAAGCATTGAAACCTGATGTACTCAAAGCTTGGAAATGTTAGGCGTAGCCTGGAGATAGAGGTTTGTATAAGTGAAGTTACACATTTTCAAACTATTTCAAACTTCTTTGACTCTTTTCAAACTTCTTTGACTCTTTTATGAAAATCAAAAGTCTTGCCAGTATTTAGAATAAAATAGAATAGAATAGAAGTGGGGTAGTCCTGAGAACCGCCAAAGAGGGGGTCTCCAAACGCTCAGGATTTGAAACCTAATGTACTCTCGGCTTGGGAATTTTAGGCGGGGCGTGGAGATACAGGATTGCGAAAGGGAAGCTACTCATTTTCAAACTTCTTTGGCTCTTTTTTGAATCACATAAGTCTGTCCTGGGATAAGGAGTACCTTACTGAATAGTAGAGCAAGGTGAGATAAATAGTCTTTATGGCTTCCTGATGAACTAATAGATAGAAGTGAGTTAGACCGGAGAATAGCCGATGAAGGAGGTTTCCAAGCATTCAGGTATTGATGCCCATTGTGCTCTAAGCCTGAAAATATTTGGTGAAAGGAGGAGATACAGGATTGTGAGAGGGAAGTTACACCTTTTCAAACTTCTTTGACTCTTTTATGAAATTCAAAAGTCTGTCCAAGGGTAAGGAATGTACGTTGGCCATTCCCAATACATCTGATCCTAATAGGCGCCTCCACTTTCTGCAAAAGGCAGGACAAGCCCAAAGAACGCTCTATATCGTCATGTTCTTCTTCCAGAGAGGAGACGTAGTTCGTACTCTATGATAGAATAGTTCAGTATAAATACAGAACTTTCGAAATTTGATAGGAATGTATGTGATGATCGTGGGAATTGGAGATCACATCAGCACTTTATTTGCTGTCACATATGTTTTGCGTGGTTTGTTTTCAGTAAGCGTTGAATTCGTTGTATTTGTTTATATCTTTTTGACAGTATATTTCTTGATCTTATTACAACCCCTACAACCCTATGCACAGTTCTCTGTTGGGATTAGAAAACCAATCAAACAGCACAGATGTCACAGAATCACTCATCAAGTCAATCTGCTGCCACATATGTTTTGCTTGGCTTGTTTTCAAACTGAGTTGTATTTGCTGTATTTGTATCTTTTGCAGTGTATTTCTAGCTACTATTACATGCCTTATGCACAGTTCTCTGTTGGGATTTAGAAACAAATAAAGGAACATAAATCAAGGACTCACCGAGTCTATGTGATGCGCCATATGTTTTGTTTGGTTATACCGGTGTCTAAGCGTGGTGTTCGTTTGTATCGCTTTATAAGTCTCCTTCGCGATCCAATCACAGACGAGAGTTCAATCAAATTTTGTGTTTTAAACTGGTGTCTTACAAAGCTTAACGATGATGATTTCTGGGTGTACAAGAATACCACTCGTATCCTATAGCACTGGCCTCTCATAGTCAGTAGGGCATCCTCAGTTAGTCGGCCATCCTCAGTCAGTCCGCCATCCTCAGTCAGTCTGCCATCCTCAGTCAGTCGGTCATCCTCAGGCAGTCGGCCATCCTCAGTCAGTCTGCCATCCTCAGTCAGTCGGTCATCCTCAGTCAGTCTGCCATCCTCAATCAGTCGGTCATCCTCAGTCAGTCGGCCATCCTCAGTCAGTCCGCCATCCTCATTCAGTATGCCATTCTCAGTCAGTCGGTCATCCTCAGTCAGTCGGTCATCCTCAGGCAGTCGGCCATCCTCAGTCAGTATGCCATCCTCAGTCAGTATGCCATCCTCAGTCAGTCGGCCGTCCTCAGTCAGTCTGCCATCCTCAGTCAGTCGGCCATCCTCAGGCAGTCGGTCATCCTCAGTCAGTATGCCATCCTCAGTCAGTCGACCATCCTCAGTTAGTCGGCCATCCTCAGTCAGTCTGCCATCCTCAGTCAGTCGGTCATCCTCAGTCAGTCGGCCATCCTCAGTCAGTCCGCCATCCTCATTCAGTATGCCATTCTCAGTCAGTCGGTCATCCTCAGTCAGTCGGTCATCCTCAGGCAGTCGGCCATCCTCAGTCAGTATGCCATCCTCAGTCAGTCGGCCATCCTGAGTCAGTCGGCCATCCTCAGTCAGTCGGCCGTCCTCAGTCAGTCTGCCATCCTCAGTCAGTCGGCCATCCTCAGGCAGTCGGTCATCCTCAGTCAGTATGCCATCCTCAGTCAGTCGACCATCCTCAGTTAGTCGGCCATCCTCAGTCAGTCTGCCATCCTCAGTCAGTCGGTCCTCCTCAGTCAGTCAACCATCCTCAGTCAGTCGACCATCCTCAGTCAGTCGGCCATCCTCAGTCAGTCGGCCATCCTCAGGCAATCGACCATCCTCAGTCAGTTTGCCATCCTCAGTCAGTATGCCATCCTCAGTCAGTCGGCCATCCTCAGTCAGTCTGCCATCCTCAGTCAGTCGGTCCTCCTCAGTCAGTCTGCCATCCTCAGTCAGTCGGCCATCCTCAGGCAGTCGGTCATCCTCAGTCAGTATGCCATCCTCAGTCAGTCGACCATCCTCAGTTAGTCGGCCATCCTCAGTCAGTCGACCATCTTCAGTCAGTCTGCCATCCTCAGTTAGTCGGCCATCCTCAGTCAGTCTGCCATCCTCAGTCAGTCGGTCCTCCTCAGTCAGTCAACCATCCTCAGTCAGTCGACCATCCTCAGTCAGTCGGCCATCCTCAGTCAGTCTGCCATTCTCAGTCAGTCGGCCATCCTCAGTCAGTCCGCCATCCTCAGTCAGTATGCCATTCTCAGTCAGTCGACCATCCTCAGTCAGTCGGCCATCCTCAGTCAGTCTGCCATCCTCAGTCAGTCTGCCATCCTCAGTTAGTCGGCCATCCTCAGTCAGTCTGCCATCCTCAGTCAGTCGGTCATCCTCAGTCAGTCGGTCATCCTCAGGCAGTCGGCCATCCTCAGTCAGTCTGCCATCCTCAGTCAGTCGGCCATCCTCAGTCAGTCGGTCATCCTCAGGCAATCGACCATTCTCAGTCTGTCGATCATCCTCAGTCAGTCGGCCATCCTCAGTCAGTCTGCCATCCTCAGTCAGTCTGCCTATTGTACTCCTCAAATAGTATTCCGAGTTCACTCCCTACAATCTGCCATTTGCAAGTGCCTTTCTCGCTATTTGCTTGTGTCACAATTCCATTCACTACGCTTACAGGGCTGCTCAGCCCACCATGAGTGCAATTCCGAAATGCATACAAAGTGGCAATCTCAGTGCACTTTATAATCATTCCTTCCACAAATCAAAGAGCCTCAAGTGCATTGAGATAAATTGCGACGCGTGGTGTCACAAACTACTTTCAAATTGCAGGCGGCGAAACCTTAAGCCTCTGGCCACATGATAGCAAAGTGATAAATACGTTTTTGATTGAAAGCA
Organism: Clusia tigrina; assembly: GCA_920105625.2. Taxonomy (NCBI): domain Eukaryota; kingdom Metazoa; phylum Arthropoda; class Insecta; order Diptera; family Clusiidae; genus Clusia; species Clusia tigrina. Next base: position 219,081,805 of record OV050031.1, read on the forward strand.
GCAGCAACTGCATGGAATGTGGAACATGTGCAAATGCCTACGGCGATGTTGTTGATAGCGGCCTAGAGGCTTAAAGGCCCACATGACGACGAGTGTCACGAGTTTCTGTGTCTTTACGCAAGCATTAGAGAGGCACAATCCATGTGGCGGCTGTGGTTAACCTCGATTTTATGCTCATGACGAAAGTGGAGCAATGTAGCAGTGGCAGCAAAGTAGCAACACCAACATAGTAGCAACACCAACATAGTAGCAGCAACAACCATAGCTGAGCAGCCGCATTTCTGGCACAATTGCGCTAATGCGTGCCATATTCGTATGGAGTTGCCAGCTGCCTTTTGCCAATTGGCATAAATGTTTGAAAAATTGCACAAATAAAAAATTCAACCTTGCACTTTGTGTGCCTGCATTTCAAGTGCAGTGCAGCAGTGCAGCAGCGCACTCACTCACCCCTGCGCCGGCCCCTGCGGTGGCCCCTGTCACGCCGTCTTAATTTATTTGTTTTTTCCCCATTACGTTGAGATGTGTTAATTAATTTGTTGTTTTTGCCTTATTGACAAACACACACACACACACACACACACACACACACACATATTCATAGCTGCCTGCCTGCATTTAGCAGATACGTGTGATTTGGCGTTTACTCGTCGCGTATCTGTTTACCAGCTCGGTTTAGAATGCAACTTTTTGCGGCGATTTACGTGAGCACTTTTTATTTATATTTTCTTTTTACTCTTTCAATTTTGTACATTTTTTTCTAATGCATTTTTATTTTATTTTCTATTATTTTCATTAAAATAATTTAAATTTTTATAATATTTTCCTTATGATAATGAGATCCCGTGATGATGGTTGGGGCAGCCTGACATTAATTTGCATTTCTAATCAAATTTCATGCTTGCGAAATTTATTTTTATATTTTTCCACGCCGTTGGCAGTGAATTTGTAATGCTTCCCACAATTAATTATTACAAAGTAACTGAAACTCGTTTCTGATGCATAGAAAATTAGAGTAAACGTGCTTATTCACATTTTGATTGGTAGTATCTGGGAAACCGCAGAGGAAAGTTGGAAGTGCCACCAACAGAAAACATAAAAAACAATAAAAAATATTAAAAGACATTCAAAATAAAGTAAAAAACAAAGAAAAAACAAACATATGCTCAGACCACAAGACATCCATTGTACTATATTTGACGTTCCATTTGAATTGTCGTTAAATCTGCCAGATTTGTGAACAAACCTCAGTAGATCCTGTGTCTCTAATCAGCCAAAGTTTGCACTACTTAAGATGTCAGTGCCAAATAGCTCGAAACTGATTCTAGCGAAAGCGGGGCATATGCATAAAAAGTGCTCCACCATCTCAGCTTCCTCTCTACAAGCCTCTCTCCACTGTCTCAGATAACTGTCATTTGCACACAAAAGTGCTCCACCATCTCAGCTTCCTCTCTACAAGCCTCTCCACTGTCATTTGCATACAAAAGTGCTCCACCGTCTCAGCTTCTTCACCACAAGCTTCTCCACAGTCTGATATAACCGTCATTTACATATGCTTAGTCCACGCTAACTAACCCCTCACCAGTCCTACCAGAAGTCTGCAATCTCTCCTACCAAGTGACAGAAGACACATTGACGTTCTATCAGAAATAACAGGCAGCATTGCCTTTGCCCAAGTGCTGCCTTTTACAAACTCTTTTATAAACCCCTTTTACGATTCTGTGTACAAGCAACCCAATCACCAATATTGGCCTTAATGTTAGCAAACGGTATGTGAAGAACAGGCTGCGGGCCAGTAAAACTGGTATCAGAAGATCCCTTATTCACTAGCTTATCTGCGACTTCATTCCCCATAACACCCATGTGTCCTGGAACCCATGTTAGTAACAGATTGTTATGCTTTCCAAAACACAATAGTACCAACTTGGAAGTGACGACTCAGCCCCCTTGAGTGATGCCTTCAGTGCAGCCTGTCTGTCACTGCAGACACAACTACTTCGGCCACTCCATCCACCACATAGTCCACTGCCCTTAGCATGGCATACAATTCCGCCTGAAAGACAGAACCCCGACAACCAATGGCGTAATGGAGTTGGACACCTTTGAGTTCGACGAACACCCCAGAGCCCGGTCCATTATCTGCTTTGGAGCCATCAGTGAAAATACGACAGCACTTCCTACCGGTCTCAGTCATAGGATCAAACCTTAAATTCGCCTCTGGAACTTTTATACAGTGCCGCCTTTCAGTCATAGGATATGCGGGCTTCAAATCAATGGGCATAGAAGGGATACCAACATCCATGCCAGTGCCAACAATATCTTGAAGATTCCAACGCGCACTTAACCACTGCCTATTGTGCTTTAGCGTAAAGATGGCCTTTAGGGTCTTTTCTTGATTAAAAATATCTAAAGCGGGAAGATTTAGCAGCGCATCAAGAGAAGGGCCAGAAGGTGTCGGAAAGGCTCCAGTACAACAAATGGCCACAGTTCTCTGTAGTGTAGATAGATTTAACCCCCTTGAGAGACAATGTTTCCTCCCAACACCACCGATGCGTAGGATATTATGGGCCTGATCATTACCTTATATATCCAAAAGACTGTCGAGGGAACCAGACCCCACGTCTTGTAAGAAAGTCTCTTGCCCTGCCAACAAGTTGCAGTGCTTTCTCTACTCTTAGTTCGACGTGGAATTTCCAGTGAAGCTTACTATCAAGGACCACACCAAGATATTTTATCTCCCTTGATAGCAGAATAGTGTCCTCCTTTAGTGTTGCCTGAAGAAAACCCTCGACTTTCCTCTTTCTGTCACAATGGGCATAGATGTCTTCGAGTGGAAGTGAGGATACTGCGTATCCGCTCACGCCTTCCCAACCTTCGTCTTTCTGGTAAAAAGAACTAAATTCGTTTTAGCAGGGTTAACCTAAGGTCCATTGTCTCACACCATGTATCATTCTTATACAGAGTGAACTGCACTTTCCTGCAGATGTGCATAAGAGAGCTTCCTGCAATTTCGCAGGCTACTTCATCCGCATATGCCTGAGCGTAGATATCATATTCATTTAGTGTTACAAGTAATGGGTCAATGACCATACACCAGAGTAGTGGAGAGAGCACGCCACCCTAAGGGCAACCCTTCTTCACACCCGACGATACCTACAGATCCCGCTCCCCTCGCAACTCAATAACCCTGTTTGCTAGCATTGAACGAATCCAATTATCCAGCACATTATCTACACTATGTCCACGAGTAGAGCTGCGCATACTGTCAAAGGTAGCATTATCAAAAGGGTCCCTCTATGTCCAGAAACACACCCACAGCGTACTCCCTCCTTTCGATGGTATGCTCCATGTTGTTAACAATACTATGCAACACCGACTCGCAGGACTATGCAAGACCGACTCGCGCGCTGAAATGGAGACAGAGGGTGCTCCTTAAGCGACAATTTTCCCAGCTCAACCAGTCGTTCCAGTCCTTTTAATAGAAAATACGTCATACCCTGTTATTTCTTGGCTAACATAGTTATCCTTTCCCACTTTTGATATATATGAAACTCTGAGAAATTTCCAGGAGTGTGGAATATAGGCTAGCGCCAAACTTGAAGTGAAGATTCTTCTCAATGTTGTAATCACCAACTGTATACTCTGCTTCAGCATGGCTGGATAAATGACATTCAGACCGGGTGATTAGAAGTTGTCAAACGAGATGCAATCGCATGTCTAATAGCATCTTCATTCACCACAGTCCTTGCTACAAACCAATCATGCCGAGAGACGCAGTTATGCTGGGCATTAGCATCACAACAGACTACAAGCCCCAGATTTCTTTCCCCACAGAACTACAATTGTGGTATTATCGTGGAACTTATTGAAGAGTTACTATCCAGAGAGCCCATCCAGAGAGCAACTATCCAGAGTGCTACCATCCAGAGATCTACTATCCAGTGAACTACTGTCCAGAGATGTTCAAATTGAAATGTTTGCATTCATTTTTACCATTTTGTTTTTGGACTATTCGTGCATGGGCTATTTTAGGGTTACGCCTGATATTCTCTTAGCTGTTCTTCTGGCAGCATGTTCATCTCTCCTTTCTATAAATTTGTTCCAAAGAACACCCTGAAATATTCCTAAAAACTGTTTTGCTATTCCTTGAATGCCAGCGCACGTCTTCAAAGTGTCTCGTGTTGAGCGGTTCACTTTGCATCCATCGATTTCGCTCCTACTCGTGTTGGAAAGTGAAATATTTTTTTTCTTCTTTTCTTAAGAGATTTTTTATTCTTCCTGAATATATTTCTATATATAAAAATAAACACATGTACAAAGTTTATTTTCTCTAATTTTGCTACTTTGTCGCCTGCTCAGTGCCGTACTCCTTGGTGAGGCAGTCGTGCAGATAGCGTGGTATTAACTTTAAATGTCGACTGTCTCGGCTGAAATACTTTTCGCGGTATTTTTAGATCTCTCGAAAGGGAAGTGCATTGTTCTCTTCGAGTTGAACCAAGAGTTGACGTTTTTTTTCTTTAATTTGATGCTCTTGGATGGATTTCAATCAACGCATTTCAAAATGAATGTTAGCGTGGGTCTTCTTGAGAAATTTAGCCACACAAATTGTTGATCGTTTTTAAATAAACTTTCATTATTAAAATTCTATTATTATTTTTATTAGTTTGTCCTTATTTTTGAGTATCAAATTTTTTGTAATATTTCTCAATTTTATTGATTATCTTTCGAACTTTTACTGTTCCAAAATTTATCACTTCGGTTTGGTTTTTTGTAAATCACATGCAATTTACGAAGCGACTGCGACCACAATCGCCGTTGCCAATAAAAATCTAATAAATCAACTAATTCATGAAATTTTCAATTAGTTTCAATTGGAAACTGTCAATTAAAGGCGAGCAACGGAGCACCATGGACTGCTACACAGAAACGCAGCGCCTCCATTGCAAGTAAGCGCGAGTACTCGCAGATGTGGCGCCTGAATTGACCGTAAAGAAAGGCAAACCAGCCAGCAAGAGAGTAATGAAGCCATCACTCTCCAAGTATGGCGTGTGGGGCAACACATTGTAAAATGAGTAGTGTATAAATGCTTAGTGACGTCACGCTACTTACCTTTGCCGGTACCAGACGGTCAGTTATGCGATAGAGATGAAATATGATCTAAGATGAAAGGTTTTTCTATTCAGTCTCCAGTTAGTTTTCAAGACTTTCCAAGTATTAATTCGTGTGAAGATTTCAATGCTTTGTTTTAAAATCTTTGAAAGTCTGGATGAAAAATACATTAATTTTGCCTTTTCTATAGTGTAAATTGTGGATCATTGTCTCCATTTATATATTAACTCCATCTATATTGTATCCTTCCCAGCCGGCCTCTTTGGTGTGGTGGTAAGATTACCAGACTCACATTCTCAAAGTCGTGGATACGAATCCTGCCTCTGGCATGGCCTGAAAAGTGCTTCTTAGGCCTCAGTTGCTAGTGCTCAATTCCCCAAACCCTTGCAGACATAATTAATTATGGTATAAAATAATAATTATAATTTGTATGTCAATTGCACATACCAATTTATCCTTCCGACTAAAGTTAACCCTTTCATATTCCCCAATGATCGACTGTAAATACCCTCAATTTATCCTTCCGAATATAGTTGACCCTCTCATATTCCCCAATGATCTACTGTCAACTCAATTTAGCCTTCCGATTATAGTTAATCAACCCATATTCACCAGAAATCTTCTCCAAATACTCTCATTAGCATTTTTTGGGGCACCTAAAAATATACTGCACTTTTTTGTCAATTCGACTATAGTTAATCCACTCATATGACCCAATGATCTACTATAAATACCCTCAATTTATCATTCTAAATATAATTAACCCACTCATATTCAGCAGAGATCTTCTCGAAATACTCTCATTCGTTTTTGTATGAGGCACCTAAAAATATGCTGCACTTTTTTGTCAATTACAGATACAAATTTATCCTTCCGTCTATAGTTAATCCACTCATATGCCCAAATTATTACTGTAAATACCCTCAATTTATAATTCCGACTATAGTTAATCCACTCATATTCATCAGAGATCTTCCCTAAATATTCACATTAGTATTTTTTGAGGCACCTGAAAGTATGCTACACTTTTATGTCAATTACACATACCAATTTATCCTTCCGATTATAATTAATCCTCTCGTATTCACCAGAGATCTTCTTTAAATACTCTCATTAGTATTAGTTTAAGGCACCGGAAAATATGCTGCACTTTTTTGTCAATTACAGATACCAATTTATCCTTCCGTCTATAGTTAATCCACTCATATGCCCAAATGATTACTGTAAATACCCTCAATTTATAATTCCGACTATAGTTAATCCACTCATATTCATCAGATATCTTCCCTAAATACTCACATTAGTATTTTTTGAGGCACCTGAAAGTATGCTACACTTTTATCTCAATTCCACATACCAGTTTATCTTTCCGATTCTAATTAATCCTCTCGTATTCACCAGAGATCTTCTTTAAATACTCTCATTAGTATTAGTTTAAGGCGCCGGAAAATATGCTGCACTTTTATATCAATTATATATACGAATTTATCCTTCCGACTATAGTTTACCCACACATATGCCCCAATGATCTTCTGTAAACACCCTCAGTTTATTCTTTCGACCTTAATTAAACCACTCATATTCACCAGAGATCTTCTCTAAATACTCTCATTAGTATTTCTTTGAGGTGCCTGAAAATATGCTGCACTTGTATGTCCTTTTCACATATCAAATTGATTTCAAATCAAAGTATAAAGTGTTAGCATACTTTTAGGTGCCTCAAAAAACTAATGAGAGTATGTACTGCAAATCTTTGGTGTATATAGTGGATTAACCATATTAAATTATCAAGAAATTATCTCTCGAATACTCACTGCAGATCTCGGATATAAATGGTGTACTTAGCTGGCTTGAATCACATTACATTCCTTTTAGAGTACTCCATGAATGGATCCTTAAATCGTAGCAACATTTACTCACTTCGTATTTAAATTGGGAATATTAGTATTTCGTTCAAATGGCATTGTCTGCCATTCTTATTTCTTCTCTCTGCAATGTAGGGTACATCATGCCTGTGTATATTAAATTAAATTTTAAATGAATGTGCAGCTATGCAACGCATCGTGTGGAATTAATTAGCAATTGTTGGTGGAAATTCAATTAGGAAATATTAATTAAAATAAGACAGACCCGCTCAATCGTGAACCATTGCTAAGCAACCATTTATCACAACGGTTCTAAATGAATTTTAACACCTTTCGTATCTCCTTCTTCAAAGTGAGCTGTTATAGTTCCTATTTAGCTCATTCTTCAGTTGACTTCTTAACTAACCTTTTGTCTTTC